>VMDO01013159.1:19160-59410 GCA_007922755.1 Pedetes capensis | reverse complement strand
TTTTTTTTTTTTTTTTTTGCAGTACGGGGATTGAACCCAGGGCCTTGTGCTTAGATGATTTGCAAGTGCTGTACCACTGAGCTGCACTCCCAGACCATTTTTTTTTTTTAACTTTTTGAGATAGGGTCTTGCTAAATTACGTAGACTGCCTCTGGTCTCAAACTTGCGATCCTACTGCCTCTGCCTCCTGAGTCTCTGGGATTATAGGTGTGTGCCACCACGCCTGGCACGGGCTCATATTCTTATTATCATTTGCCCATTCACTTTCTGTCTTTTGTCCTCTCTTCCTGTATCTATGTTGTACTTGTTGTTAATGACCACCCCTTAGCAGTACATTGTGAAAATTTTTACATATCCTTAGGCATTCTGCCTTTGAATTTTCAATCATTAGACAGAGTCTATCTACTTCATGAACCCCATAGTTTTCTGTTGAGGGCACTTAAGTTGTTTTATTTTGGGGATATTAGATAACAGACTAAATGGAAGGGGATGGAGCAAGAGGAAAGGGTTATGGGAGAAAAGAGAGGAAATATTATGTATATTTCCCTTATGGCAAAATCAGGAGGCACATATATAGATAGATAGATTCACAAAAGAGAAATGCAAGTAAAAGGGAGAACATTGTTAGTGGAGGAGGGGATGGGGGGAAGGGTCATAAGAGGGTACGGAGGAAGTGAACATGAGCAATGTACAATGAAATGTATGTATGGAAATGTCATAATGAGAACCATTACGTTGCACATTAAAAATAACCAATGAAAAAAAAATTTTAATGTTTTTTTCTCTTAGAGTTAGTAGTGATTTTTACCAATAATTATTTCTTTTTTTTTTCAGTGTATCTTTTTTTTTTATTAGAAATTTTTAATGTACATCATAATGTGATTCATTTTGACATGCTTTTCGTTGTGACAATTTTCATATATGCAATTTGATAAGCATTATTCATATAGGTTAGGAAAAGATGGGAGCAAAACTTAATATTGTTGGTTATCTCTTATTTGGATTTCCTGAAATTATCACTTTAATAAAGAATTTGTTTTTGTCTTTGTTAATTTTTTTTTAATTTTAAAACATAAGTAAGGCTGCAGCTGGGTATGTTGTTGTTGTTGTTAAGTGCCGTCAAGTTGGTATCCAACTCAGTGACCCTCAGGGGGTTTCTCCCATTTTTGCGGTGCTGGGAATTGAACTCGGGACCTCAGAGACTGCAGCGCAGCACTCTACCAACTGAGCTAAATCCCAGCCTGCAGCTGGGTATGGTGCACACCTATAATCCAAGCACTCAGGAGGCTGAGGCAGGAAGACTGTGAGTTTGATTGCCAGCCTGAGCTACATAGTAAGACTCTGTCTAAATAAAAGACTGTAATGTTTATGCCATACTGAAGACAGGGGAGGAGCACATCACTGACAGTTTCCCCAGAATAACATCCTAGAAGTGGAATTGCAGAGTCAAAGGATATTAATAGAGATATCACCAGCTTCTATTCAATAGGTTAATGACAGCAGATAATAGCTGTTCTTCAGTACATCAACTAAGTTAATGATCACAACTGCTGTATGAGACACTGCGTTCATTTGTCTCACTTTATACAGTTACCCCATGAGGAAACTGAGGCACTGAGAAGTTGTCACTTGCCCAACATTGTAATTATTCAGTGATACTGTCGACACACAGCAAAGTACCTAAATGCTTCGTGATGAATATTTTTAAAGTTTTTTATGTACAACTACCAAAATGCCCTACTAAACACATAGTGCCCAGTATGCTTCCATGAGCAGTGGGGTGTGGGCCAGAAACAAATCTTCTAGTGGGTATTTGCTTCTTTTAATAACTCACACAGGGCCTGATATGTATCAATCTTGTGCATAATGAGTTCATTTAGAAATAGTCAATTCTTGTTATTCACTGTATTTATGTTATTAGTTGGCTGATAGTTCTTTTGATGAATTTGGATAGGAATCATTAACAGGTGAGGCGCAGCCCCTTCCTGTAGGCAGCCCTGAGCCTTAAGTGCCAGCAGCTCTCAGCTCCCGGTGTTAGCAGCTCTCCTTGCTGCCAGAACCAGCAGCTCCCAGCAGCATCTGAAACTTTGCCAGCAGCTGGAGCTAGCCGCTCCGTACAGCTGTCTGTCACACTCTGGCTGCTAGTGGCCCTAAGTATTACCCTCCCCAGCGGCTGACCACTTTCAGGGCCAGCAGTCCTTAGTGTTACCAGCTCTTCATGCAACCAGCTCAACTTACTCTACTCAAGTTAGAAAACACGAATAAATAAAATAGAGCCACCTGGAAGAGGCTTTGTTAGGACATAGGCTGCAGAATAAGGGGGAGCCCATTTGGACTGACCCAAGGAGGGTGAGTGCTGCTTATATAGACCAAAAGGGCAGGCTAATGAAAATGCACGGTGTCTGCCTTCTAACTACAGGCTTTCTGCTTAGCCATGCTGGCCTTCACAGGCGTACTGGGCCCACCTGCCCTGGCTGTCATGGGCAGGGAAGGGACTCTTTGCAGACCACAGTAAATATATCTGAAGCTGGTGTAGAGTCTTGGATCATCAGGAGAGGCTACAGGACATCCAAAGCTCTTGAGGAGAGTCAGGGTCTCCTCTTCTGTTTTAGTTACATTCCATAAAGTCATTGTGAATACTGAATTAGTAAGTAGTTAACCATTGTTCCTAGGGGAAATACAGGGCGAGGTTCCTAGGTGCCTCTGCTCAAAATATTTTCTTCAACCAATCAATTCATAGTCTTGTTTCATTCATGTTTCTCTTTAATGACACCTTAAAACATATTGTTGATTCATTAACAATGAATTCACAGTCAACCACACTGCAACTTGTGTCTGAATAAAGCTGGCTGAACATACATATGTGCGTGTGTGTGTGTGTGTGTGTGTGTGTGTGTGTGTGTGTGTATTTATTTTTTAAGGGCACATCAGGGCCTTCTTGATCTTAGGAACATTAGTCAGCATTTCTACACGTGCTTGGGGGCCTTTTAAAATAGTGAAATCATCCCCTAAAAACATGGAAGTGCAAAAACATGGCACTAAATAGACTGCAAATAGAACACTTGTTAACAGTGTAATTGCTGAAGCGAGAAAGCACTTCCTTGTGTCCCCCTTCACTGAGAACAGGTGTGTTGAGAACTCTTCATCACTGTGATCCTGTCTGAGAAAGACTGCTATGAATATTGATGTAAGAATTGCAAATAGATATTAACAACTAGGCATATTGCAAATAAATATCTGCAAATAGATATCTGCAAATGAGGAGGATCGACAGCATCTATTTTGATGAGTTTAGCTAAATGTATTTCTTTTGTCTAGGTTACTCAAGCAACAGGCTTGTGTTTACAGCAGTACCATTGGCTGTCATTGTAACGTGTGTTTACTATTTTAAAAAGGTGTGCATGCTTTTTAATAAAGTTAGTTTCACTTATTTTTTCAAAGGCCAAAAAATAACGTATATTCTCCATTCTAATCTGCATACTTGCAAGAGTTTTAAAGGGCTACAAAATCACATGTGGATTAGAATTACTATGGATTGGATTTGTGTGAGGTTCTAATCTGCCTCTGATTTTTTAGCCCTCTGAAACTGTTGCAAGGATGTGGATTAAAACTGAGAATATATCATAAGGGCCTTGAAAATGAAAACAAAGTTTGAAATATTACACATTTGAAAAGAAACAAGCCTTTTTTTTGTTTTACTTGCTGTCTGAGATTGCTGCACACACCAGTTTCCTCCAAAGATTCTGCTATCTAATCTAAAATTTAATTAGCTAAAACTAAAATCCAGTCTTTAGTCACAGTAGTGACATTTCAAATGCTCAGCAGCTGCATGAGGCTGGTGGCTAACATATCAGATAGCAGGAGTGCAGACCAATTCCATCAGTGCCAACATAGACTATCGGGTAGAACACAATTTTCCAAGGATACTGTATCCATATTATAGGTTGCAAATACCATGGAGAAACCTTAGCAATACATTATCAGTCAGTTGACTGTCTTCTATACAATATTATAAAGATCAGTTGAATGAAGTTTTGAGTTACGACCCAAGGAGTGAAATATTTGGGGAGAGCCAAATTCTTAAGGTATTTTAATCTCCAGATAGCAGTATTATAATTAGTCATCTCCCTAACAGATTGGTCTCCAGAAACAAAAATCATTTTCCACTCAGTGTTGTTACAGGTCTGTCACCAGGATGCCTGATGCTAAGGAGAGGTGTCATTGAGTACCAATACAACTTCAAAACAATGAATTGACTTAACTTTAAATAAAAAGTTCATTCATTGTAGAGAAAAAGACTCCAGTAGTCAGTACTGGTAGCCCTGGATAACCTGGGCAATTGTGTTCTAAAAAACAAATTCCTTCCATAAGTATCTCAACCTTAAAGCCGCTAACCAGGAAGTGTTGAGGCATTCAGCATGTAAGCTTCAGGAGCAAGGAGAGTAAGCAGCCCCAACCAATGAGGTGGTGTGGACAGAGAGCTCTGTAGCTTGAGCCAACCCTGCCGACTGGGCTTCTGGACCACTGTCCCAGTTCTAGCCTGGAGTGGATCACTTTTATGGGGAGAAAACGAATGCATGCATGTGTGGAGGCATGGTCATAACCTCCAGAATGATTGACATGAGCCACAGTGGTTGTGGAGGGCTGGGAATATGGGGTCCACATCCGCTATGCTGTGAGTATGAAATGCACACTAGAGTTCTCAGACCTAGTCTGAAAAAAATGTAAACTATCTCATTCATAATGTTTACACCGATTACTTGTTGAAATGATAGTATTTTTGATGTTGTTGTTAGGTGACATCAAGTTGAGTCCGACTCATAGTAACCCTGTGTACAACAGAATGAAACACTACCCACCACTGAGCCATGCCCAGTGCCCTGTCAGTGCTTCTCTGCTATGCATAGGGTTTTCGATGGCCGATTGTTTTGGGCTTTTTTTTGATACACTAGGCTAGATTAAAATATATTTGTGGGCTGGGAATGTAACTCAGTGGTAGAACACTTGCCTAGTATGCACACCTGGGTTCAATCACGGGTACCTCAAAAAATATATGTATGTATTAATTAATTTAACCTATTTCTTTTTACTTTATGATATAATTACTAAAAATCATAAATTACATATTATATTTCCCTTAGGCAGCACTGCTCCAAACCATGTAATCATCCCATCATCTTTGGCTTTATGCACAAAGGGCTGTAAAATTAGCTGTTTTATTAACAGTTCTCATTTTTATTTTTCTATCATGTTCTGACCAATTTTTGAATAATTCTTTGGACTGACTCTATGGCCAATTTGACTTAAACATTTAGGATCCCAGCAAGTCCCAGGTTCACAGGGCTCTGGTTTGTTGTTAGGTGCACTTGAGTTGGCTCTGACTCATAGCAAACCCATGTACAACAGAACAAAACACTACCTAACACTGTGCCATGCACATAAGCTTTTAATATTTGAGCCCCTTGTTGCAGCCACTGGGTTTCTTCTCATTTTGAGCTGTCCCACATCAGTAAATGGAGGTCCTAGGGGCTCTACTCCATTACCATAATTAAGGTCGACTCTACTTTGAGAAGGGAACTCTTCCCCAGTTGTTTCTTGAATGTCTTCCAGCCTGGAGGGCTCATTTTCCAGCACTGTATTTGACAATGGTTCTCTGCTACTCATAGGGTTTTCAATGGCTAATTGTTTTGGGAGTGGGCTGCCAGGTCCTTCTCCCTAGTCTATCTTGTGCGGAAGCTCTTCTGAATCCTGTCCACCATGGGTGGCCCTGATGGGATCTGAAATGCCAGTGGCATAGTTTTCAGCATCACAGCAACACTTAAGACCCCACAGCATGATAAGCTGACAGACATGTGGGGGTTTACAGTTTTCTAAATTCAGGTCTCCAACCTTAGATTTCAGCTTCTCTTTCAGTTCTTTAGTTTAGATGAAAATATCTTCATTTTTAGGTATTCCAAAAACATAGCAGACAAACAGATGTTCCAAGTAAGAGTCCTGCAGACTCTGCAATGGGTAAATTGTAAATCATGTCCTGATATGGAGCACCTGTCTTGGGAAGCCAGAGTCTATTCCCCTGTCGGTAACCTTGTCCAGTAATAAGAAGTAATATCAGCAGAGATATGAATGGTAGTTTATTAGTGCCAACTATGTATCATGAACTATGCTAAGCACAGTGAGAGATTTTAGTGGAGGTATGTTTTATTAAGATCAGTCTGCTGGCAATGCATAGGAGCATGCAGGCCTAAATTTGAGAGAAGTTGTTGAGAGCCAGTTAACAAAGATTGCAGCAATAGTGCTAGCACAAGGCTGGAATGCTGGCTCCATCTCTCACAGGCCTTAGACAGGGCAATAAACCCTCTGTGCCTCAGTTGTAGTCTGTGGAAAATGAGTATTTGTTAGTGTAAATAATAAGAGCATAGAAATAATAATACATAGAAGTATGTTAATGTAAGTAAAATGCTTAGACTAGGGAATGGCTTCTAATGTTACCTTCTTAGTTGTCGAGTCAGTATCCGACTCATAGCGACCCTCATAGGGTTTTCTTTTTTTTTTTTTAATTAGAAATTTTTAATGTACATCATAATGTGATTCATTTTGACATGCTTTTCATTGTGACAATTTTCATATATGCAATTTGATAAACATTATTCATATAGGTTACCCCTTACCCTCCCCTATGTTTTCCCCCTCCCCCACTTCCCATCTAAGTTTCCCATCCAAGTCTTCTCTATCTTTTACTATGTAGTATTTTTCTATATGTCCTTGGGTTCCATTTCTGTTTAAGATAGAAACTTTTCCTGTAGTGATCTTTGTATTTATCTTGTTAGAACAATTACATGTGATTTCTAGTCCATTTATATTGACCTCAAAGGGTTTTCAATGGCTGACTGTTTCGGGATTGCCTTGGGAGTGGATTGCCAGGTCCTTCTCCCGTTTTTGTGGTGCTGGGAATCGAACTCAGGACCTCAGAGACTGCAGTGCAGCACTCTACCAACTGAGCTAAATCCCTGCCCCTATGGCTTCTAATAGTGTTCAATAAATGTTAGCTATTACTATTATTGGGCTGGGGTTTAGTTGAGCTGGTAAAGTGCTGCTCTGCACTCTCTGAGTACCAGGGTTTGATCTCTAGCACTGCAAAAACAGGAGAAGGACATAACAATCCACTTCTGAATCAATCCTGAAACAGTCAGCCAAACCATGTAACCATCCCATCATCTTTGGCTTTATGCACAAAGGGCTGTAAAATTAGCCGTTTTATTAACAGTTCTCATTTTTATTTTTCTATCATGTTCTGACCAATTTTTGAATAATTTTTAGATTGACTCTATGGCCAATTTGACTTAAGCACATGCCTGTAATCCCAGCGACTTGGGAGGCAGAGGCAGGAGGATCACAAGTTCGAGACCAGAGGCAGTCTGCATCATTTAGTGAGACCCTGTCTCAAAAAGTAAAAAAAAAAAAAAAAAAAAAAAAAAAGGGCTGGGGTTGCAGCTCTGTGGTACAGCACTTGCAAAGCATGCAAGTGCGAGGACCTGGATTCAACCCCCAGTACTGCAAAATAATATAATAATAAAAATAATAAAAAATAATAGAAAATCCCATGAGGGTTGCTATGAGTCAGATCCAACTGAATGGCAACTAACAACAACAATGACTATTATTATTATTCAAGAAAAAAGCCAAAGCAATAGGGGTTTGGACACTTGGAGCCCAGAAGGTGGTGGCACTGCCAAGCATAGCAGAGGAGACAGATAAGGAGCCTACTTGGGAAGAAAAATGAAGTGCTTGTGCTTTGACAGGTGAGTGGAGAGTGCTAGTATTATTTGGGTAGTGATATCTATGCACAGACTTGGAGATGTGGGATGGGGGCTGGGACTGGGATTACAAACTGGGGAACATCTTCAGCAGGACAGAAGTGGGTACCCTGAGCATCTGAGGTCACCAGGGAAGGAAAGCCAGGACCCTGAATTGGTGGGAAGAGGCACAGGAGACAGAGTTAACAAAGTCAGGAGGACAGCCAGCTAGCACTGTGTCAGGGAGCCCAGGGGAGAAGGTGCCATGGTGAAGCCGCAGGAAGGTGAGAGAGGTGGCAAGTGCCTGAGGCCTGGGCACAGAAGGAAAGGGTAGGAGGACCTGAGCAAGAGGAGGTAGGGATGGGCCAGAATGTGTGATATGGGGGTGAGGACTGAGCAACCAGCAAAGGGGAGTTGAAAGGCCAAAAAGTCATGAAGACCTTGGGCAGGGTGAGATGTGAACTAGATTTGCCAAGCAGGGGCAGAGTGGGAAAGGCATTCCAGTTGGAATGCACAACAGAGGCAAAGAAATGGAAGAGCATCAAAACTGTTATGATTTATTTGATGAGATTTGTCTGTGTGGCATCAAGCTAAAGAGGTGGCAAATGAAATTGAATATTTGCAAGGAGATCCTTGGAAGCCAGGGACATTAAAAGTGAATGGTGTGGATATAGGGAGCCATTATGGGTTCTTGAGCAGGAGAGTTTTGCATGAAAAACACTGCTTTGGGATTATGTCTCAGAAGATAAAACTGACTCTGGAGCAATGTCCTATGGAAAACCTTGGGTATTTGGGGCTGGAATTCTCCTTACATTTTTGTTTTCTATTCAAATTTCGTGCCAGGTTTATTTACTACCCATCAGCTTTTCAATAGTTTTTAAATTTAAAGGATCCATTGTGGCTGTAGAGGGAGTTCCCCTAGTTCAGTTATTAAAGGGTTATATATACATGATGGAGGCCAGGCATTGGGAGAGGAGATGGGAAGGGAGCAAGCATAACCAAGAATGAAGAACAAACGCAAAATTATCCCATTTCCGTGAGGACAGTGTCAGGGAGGGCCAAATTCAGTAAGAATATTAGAGGACAAAGAAGTAAGTAGCAGGAATCCGAGAGGAAAAAGCATACGCTTCTCACCCAGACGCTTCAAGTTTGACAAGTTCTGGCAGTCCTGGTATTTTTTGTGTTGATGGCCAGAAAACAGGTCATGAAGCCAACCACATTAATGGGGCAGAGAGCAGAGAGCAGAGAGTTGCACTTCTCTGGGAAGAGCATCTTACAGGTAGGAGCTCCGCCTGCATCCCGGTTGGGCTGTGGGCTGGATTCCTTGGCCAAGGAGGAAACTGAGCCCTAGGTGTGATGAAGAGACCCCTGGGGAGTGGGCAGGGAAGGCCAGAGGGCTGCAAAGCCCATGAGGTGGAGACCCCATGAGTCATGGGTAACCCCAAACTGATGAGAAGCATTGCCCAACTCATGTCTTTTAGAAATCCATAGCACCCCTGTTCACGTTCTGGGAGGGTATTTTGCTTTGTTTGGTTTGGTTTGGCTTTGTGGTACTGGAGGGTTGAACCCAGGGCCTCACACATGCTTTTGCAAGTGCTCTACCAATAGGCTGTACCCGTAGCTCATCCTGTATTTCATATTTTGAGACAGGATCTTGCTAAATTATGCAGGCTGCCTCTCGCCTCAAAATTGTGATCCTCCTGCCTCCGCCTACTGAGTTGCTGGGATTACAGGCATGTGACACTGTGCCTGGCCTCTGGGAGAGTCTTAGTAAGAAAAATCTGTGTTTTGTGGTCCTTTAGTGTTCACCTACAACCACCCCACTTATTTTCCACAAACTCATGTTTTCAATGGACTGCAGATGTTTGGGGAACTCAGGCCTGGTCTGCTGTGGGGAAGGCAGAGGCTGAGGAGGAGACGCGTGTGAAGGCCGTGCAAGCAGCCTGCGGCTTTACCCTGTGGCTGATTTCCCCTGACACAGTCCAGGGTTGTCCGTCATCATCGCAGAGGGGACTAAACAGGAAAAGAAAGAAAGAAGTTTGGTGTAAAGAAAACCAACCCCAGCAGTTTCACGTGGCAAAGAAGGAAGCAGTGTCAGTTTATTTGTGGGTCTCACAGCCTGGGCTCTGTGATTTCTAATTTCGGTTATGTTCAGAGAGCAGGTTGATTTGAGGAGCCTTGGGACTGTTAATTAGTGCTGCACACTAAGGTGGTGCTTCAAGGGCACGGGAGCTGCCACCCCATGATGGCCTAGGGCTATTCCTTCCCCTTGTGCTCCCAGCTCCCTTGGCTTTGATGAGTCTGTTACTAAAGGGCCTCTCCCATTTGAATAGGAGGGCGAGACAGACTCCTGGTTATAGCAGATTGACTGCCTTTTCCAACTTACTAATATAAATTGTTTTATATCTTCAGTTGCTTGGTAATAAAAGACAAAACAAAGGTATAGTAACTAAGTTAAACATTTTTAAAAACTGTCCAAGGTCCCATTTGAGTTTTGTGCCTCTCTAGGAAACTGGAAGGCTCTTGTGAAGTGGTCCTTCACCAGCAGCTATTTTTTTAAGAAAGTACAATTAGCCAGGCATGATGACGCATGCCTGCAACCCAGCAATTTGGGAGGCTGAGGCAGGAGGGTTGTAAGTTCAAGGCCAGAGGCAGCCGATGTAACTTAGCAACACCCTGTCTCAAATAAAAAGTGAAAAATGGGCTGGGGGTGCAGCTCAGTGGTACAGTGCTTGCAAACTATCTGTGAGGCCATGGGTGCAGGCCCCTACTGCCACACACACACACACACACACACACACACACACACACACACACACAAAGAAGGTGCAACTAAGAACAGGCATTACTTTCTGCTCTATCATTGGCACTATGTAAGCCTAAGTAGTTACTTTCTTGTCACTAAATTGTTCTCACCGGAGCTATGAAGACATGCGTACATAAATGTCAATATGTACATGTGTGACCAGGTTGTTTAGCTATATTTTCCTGTTAAGTTAGAGAAATAAGAGTTAATTGCACATTTCTAGCCTCTATACTCCATTTCTCTCTTGCATTAGAAGACTTCATTGAAGGGTCAGTTGCAGGGTGGGGGAGCCGACAGAGTACTTCTGCCTCTGGTCTGGAGCCATAGATAGGAGGCAGATAGACATGGGGCCTTTTCTTCTGCTTCCTTTGGGAAAGGCCAGATTCCCGCTGTGGATTTGTTTATATGACATGGACGGGCAGGAGCCCAATCACCCTGCCGTCTGATCCCAGGAAATGTGTCCTGAGAGGTAGCTGTCACGCTGCGAGGCAAGTAGCAGAAAGCGCTGGAAAGCCTGCAAAGCCACCCACAAGCAGAGCGGCCACCAGTCCCGTGTGAGGAGGTGGGTGGCCCCATGGCCCCAAGCAGCTGTCATTTCAAACCAAGCTCCCAGAGCCGCCATGCAAGTGCCTTGGCCCTGCGCATGCTCTGGCCCTGCGCATGCTCTGGCCCTGGAACACCGTGGAGGGAGAGTCTTCAGCCTAAGGGAGGAAGGATGTGCTTCTTCACTCAGGGCGGTGTGCTCTGGAGGATGGTCTCCACTGGATCCCATGGTCACGAGGGAGAGAGAGCAAGGACCCTGGAACCCTGCCAACTCCTGAGCGGACCTTCATCTCCCAGACCTCAGCTCCAGTGATACAGTCTGTTTCAAACTAATCTTGTCCAACCCTTTTTATTCCAGGCCTCGAGGGAAGCCCAGGACTCTGAGCCTACCACACTTTGTCCACACCTTCAACCCACATAGCTCTGTGTGTCCTTTTCTGGCCCCATCCATCAACAGAAATTCCCACCATCTCCTCCTGGGATGGCTTCCTCACCTTTCTGCTCTAACTGAAGCCTCGGAGCAAAAGAAAAACTATGTGCTCCTATGTGCATGTCTTCATGTATTTTCTAAATGGTTAATTTTCTCAGAACATTAAGGTAGCTTAAAAAAATTGAAAAATTTAAAAGTATCTTAAAATTCTATACTACTTTAAGTTCAAATATTTTATTTACACCAAAAAGAAAAATCATTAATAAAAATTTCAAAATCTACCTTTTTGCTTATCTTATTTTAATTAATCAATGAAGAGCATTGCAATGTTTGAAAATGTACCTTAACCAAATGATGTAAAATAATTTTTAATTACCTTTAACTCAACAACAAGTTCTTCTATTTAATAATTTGATTTTTTTTTTTTTTTTTTTTTTTTTGCAGTACTAGGTGTTTGAATCCAGGGTCTCACACATGCTTTGCAAGCACTCTACCCCTGAGCTACACCTCCAGCCAATTTTTAATTTTTTGTCTTGAGGCAAGGTCTTGCTAAGTTATACAGGCTGCTCTGGCCTCAAACTCACAATCCTCTTGCCTCCACCTCCTGAGTGCCAGTACTATTTTGCTCTTTATCACAGACTTTATTGCACTGAATTTTAAAAAATATTGCATTACAATACGATTCATTCATTTGATCACTGAGGTTTTTGATGCCTTCTTAAATCTAGTGCCAACTGAGCTCACCTGCGTCCAAGCTTTGCTGAGCCTCACCTGACAGCACCTGTATCACAGGGAGGGAGGAAAGAAACTGAACTCATTTGTTCAATGATGAAGTCTTCCATCCATTCATCCATCACTCTTTCCAACACATAGTTATTGAATGCCTACTATGTGCTAGACACTTGGGATATAACAGTGAACAACACCAAAGAGGAACCTGCTTTGCCTGGGGTTGCATTCCAAGGGGTAGAGACACACTAAGGACCCCTGAGGGAACTGTAGTATGAAGGACCATTGAGAAGAATAAAATAAGGAAGGAGATGGGGGGTGTCGGCGAGGTGAGGAAGGCCCTTCCTGAGGACTCCAGGGGAGCCCAGGGGACTGAGACAGGTCCAGGATGAGCACTTGCAGCAGACTGCGTGAAAGCAGGCCTGGAGTGGGCACAGAGCTGTGAAGGGGCCAACTGCCCACTCGGCCTACCATGGACGAGCTTTACTTGGCCTTCACAATGTTAAACATTTTTAGCTCATTTGCCTTGAGATGGGCATCTCCCTCCAGTTCACCACAACCCTCCTCTTCCCTGTGGTCTTGCACTCATTTGCTTCCTGGTATCTCTCCCAAGCTGTGGAGAAAACTGTGCTTCAAACATGCCCGGGGGCAATAGAGAATCACAGGACAGATGGACAAGGCAAAGGACACCCAGCCTTAGCTTTCATGGATGGAATCAAGGGCAAAGACCTCCCACCCACTGTTCCTTTATAATGTGAAATCCTGGTCCACAAGGCCAAGGCAAGGGGCTCCCAGGAAGGACTGGGGCTGAAATTTTCCACCAACCAAGAGAAATGTGACCTCAGAGACAGAAATGTGTTGAGTTATTGAAAGGAGAGGAAACTCCATTTCTTTTAGATCTTAGTCTATGGGCTGAGACATACCCAGGAGAATAACATCGTTGAACTTCTTCTCTGTTTAGACACCTTCCATCCTGTGACTTCTATTTAATCCTCACCACAATTGCTCAGTTTACCCTCTTTCATTCCCTATTCTCCAGGTGATGAACTGAAGCTCCATGAGATTCAGTGACTTCCCCCAGCGTGTGCAAGCAGCCCCTGGTGAAAGCAGCATCCACGTCTCCTCCGCCTGTCTTTGGAGTAGGGGAACCTAGCTGCTTGTCATAAGGACAGAGCCTCCCTCACATCACTACAGTTATATACAGGTATAAAGGTTTGAAAATGAACTAGATGTTCCTAGATGTGGCAAATACTTTAAGAACATGCACATCATTTGAATCTAAGAATAACTTGGTAGATTAGGTAGAGTCACCCCATCTTGTAGACAAGGGAATGATAATGACATACAACGACATGTCAAAAGTCATCTAGCATTGACTAGAGGATCTGGAGCTGGGCCAACATTCTGTCCCAATACTGTATTACCTATCCCAAGACAGGATCACAAGCATGTTGTCTACCCTATCCAAACCAAGTCCCTTACCCTAAATCAGCAAAATGCTGCCCAGTATATTATAAAAAAATATGCAGTGGTCTATACCTCCCAACCCATACCCACTGTGTTAGCTTTCTATTACTGTGACAAAATACCCGAGAGAAGTAAACTTAAAGGAGGAAAGGTTTATTGAGGCTCAAGGTTTCAGAGGTTTCAGTCCATGGTCACTTGGCCCTGTTGCTTTTGGCCCATGGTGGTACATTCAGTCCCTTATGGTAACAGTATATGGTGTAGGAGGCCTGTTTACCTCCTGGCACCTGGGAAGCAAGGAGAGACAAAGATGGGAAGGGCCTGGGATCCCAATCACCTGACATCCTCCCACCAGGCCCCGCCTCCTAAAGGTTCCACTATCTCCTAACAGTGCCACAGGCTGGGGATCAAGCCTTCAACACAGGGGCCTTTGGGAGACATTCGAGATCCAAACTAAAGTTCCTACTCACCCACTT
Organism: Pedetes capensis; assembly: GCA_007922755.1. NCBI lineage: Eukaryota > Metazoa > Chordata > Mammalia > Rodentia > Pedetidae > Pedetes > Pedetes capensis. The sequence continues at coordinate 45,169 of VMDO01013159.1, read as the reverse complement.
GCAATATTTTAACCACAGAATCAATGAGAGCTGGGTATGACCCAGCAGGCCCCTTACCCACTCACCAACTCACACCACACAGGGTTTCCAGGGACATTCTGCTTCTTGGAGCTGGCTCGCCAGGTGGCAAGCCCTGGAGTGTTCTCTGCAGGAGGCATCCTGACTGCTGTCTGCGTGGCTGAGCTGAATTCTCAGGCTAGAATGATGCCTGTGCCTCCCACCCAGGATGTCACGTCAACACAGGCAACTCCCAGGTGAAGTGCGTGTTGCCTGCGTAAGCTGACTTTGTTCCCGAGCCACTGTTATGGCAGCTGTGCTTTCATCGATGTCATGTAAACTGGTGACATGTGGACGCAAAAGAAAGAGAGTTATTGTTTCTGTAAGAACCAAGTTGATGGTTTCAGAAAGACTCACTGAAGGAGAGACGCTGAAATCAGGTTATTGTTGAACTGTGTGTAGGCAAAATGACAGAAAAGATGAAGAGGGAAAGCAATGCGTCTAAAATGCTCCTGTACTAAAGTTGCTTTCCATGAGTGTTTAAGTTCTAATTCTATTTTATGAAAACTGAATTGGAAATTATAGACAAAACATTAAGAGTGTGATTTTTGTACAAAAGACAGAGTAGGACAGAACTCCAAAAACAGACTTATTCTCAGTAAAAAGATCTTGGCTCTATGTTGAAATCTTGGTGAAGGAATGTACTTTTCTGTTTTAGGTCAGCAAAAACATGACATGCTTACATAATTTAAAATTTTCTAATTATGTCTACTCACATACACATGCTTTTACACTAATATGTAATGTGTTATATATAAAATATACATATATATATATATATATATATATATATATATATATATAAATTTCAGTGCAATCTTTTTTGTCTGCATGGTCCTCTCTCATTTCCTTCCACCCTCTTCCTACCATGACTATCCAGCCAACCTAAAACCCAAAGTGATCTGGATCCTGCTGTATTCTCTATGCATATGTGTGTTGACTCACACACATGCAGGGAGGGAGGTACTATGTCTTTTTAAAAATGGAATAACTTTATACCCAATTGTCTGCACTGGGCTTTGTCTCATCAATCATTCATAGATAGCTCTGAGAATCCTCTAATATATCTTCAATTTTTTCTTCTTCTTTTTTTTTTTTTTTGTGGTATCAGGGGGTTGAACAGAGGGCCTTACCCACACTTTACAAGCCCTGTGCCATTAAGCTGCACCCCTCACCCCCTTTTTATTTTTTATCTTGAAATAAGTTCTTGCTAAGTTACACATGCTGCCTCTGGCTTCAAACCTGTGATCCTCCTGCCTCTGCCTCCTGAGTCACTGGAATTACAGGTGTGTACCACTGCACTTGGCCAATTTATTCTTTTTAATGGCTGCAGAAAAATATTCCTCAGCATGTCATAATATATCCAACCATTCCTCTTCTGAAGGACATTTGCTTTGTTTCTAGGTTTTGTCTGTCCCCTACCATGAACAATAATGCACCATACACCCGTGCATATAGCCACATATTCTGATATGTTGTTGTTGTTAGGTATTTACTTCTTATAGGGTAGAATCTCTGCAGTGGACATGCTAGGTCAAAAGGTATCTGCATGCTCATATACCTTTTGCACAGGCATCATTCTAGCCTGAGAATTCAGCTCAGCCACGGCAGACAGCAGTCAGGATGCCTCCTGCAGAGAACACTCCAGGGCTTGCCACCTGGCGAGCCAGCTCCAAGAAGCAGAATGTCCCTGGAAACCCTGTGTGGTGTGAGTTGGTGAGTGGGTAAGGGGCCTGCTGGGTCATACCCAGCTCTCAGTGGTAGGGTGCTTACCTAGCATGCTCAAGGCACTGTGTTTTAATTCCCAGAACTTCAAACAAAACAAAACAAAAAGAGTAGCCAGATTGCTTTCCAAAAAGACTACAATATCCAAGAACAATGATTAATCTTTCCCTATAACCTCATCAGCAACGAACATTAGTCTTTTAAAGTTTTAGTCAAAATATCTCATTATTACTTAAATGTATATATTTTTAATTATTGGGACTTGCTCTTCTATGAATTGCATCTTCTGCCCATTTAAGAAATAATCCATTGCTTTAATTCTTGCGGTTAGCCCACCGACTTCCATTCTCTTTCCTGCTGGGTAAGGTTGAAAATGTGATAAATGTTGGTCTGATACTATCTTAGAATATGTGAAATGAGCATAATAAATGGTATAGAGGAAAAGGTTAGAAAACCAAAAGCAGAAGGAAGGTTGAAGTAAGAAACTAGGATGCTTGCAAAGACAGAAATGTGAACCACGTGGTGCACAAATTGGTATATGGTGAAAAATACAGTGAGAGAAAGCCAGGTGTTCAGGGGAGACAATGCACACATACACCCACGTGCACATACACTGCCAATCACTGAGGATTTTCTACGTGCCAGGCCCTGCAGTAATTACACTACCTACTGCATGTCACCCTTCACAAGGAGTCGGTGGGGCTCTTAGTCCCATCTTATGGATGGAGAAACAGAGGCCCCATAGACATGTAGCAGCATGGCTAATGTTCAGTTTAGCTAGTTTTGGAACCAGGATTTGACCGAGTCTGCCTGACTCTGCACTCTGAGCTGGTGATGGCTGGGCCTGAGAACTGTCCAGGAGCAGACAGTGCAGACTAAGCCTGCCTCGGAAGAGCTGCGTTACATTTTGAACCTAGGTCAGACATCAAAGTCTGTGCCTTGGTGTCTATTCAAATATATGATTATGTTTCTTGCTTACAAGGCAAGAAAATCTCAAGATATGAAATACACACAGATGAGACAAGTTTCAAACACAATCTTCTATTATTCGATTGTTTCACTGCCACTCACGAGGCCAGCTCTTGCAAGACTCCTGGCCACCGCTGTTCTTTGTCTTCTGTCTCTCTGCCTCCACGCCCTGGCCTGTGCTGGAGAAGCATAAAGATACAAGAGAATTAGAGATCGTGTGACCCAGCCTCTCCACAGGCGAGGACACCGAGGGCCAGAACACCCAGTGCCAAGGTCACTCACTCTAGGCCAGCCTCGCTCGTGCCCTCTCCACTCACACCCTTTTTAGAAGCAGGCATCAGAGACACAGCATTAGGGCCAGGGAGCATCACTGAATTTTCCTTTGAACTGAACAGCAGGGCCAATGTACCCATTTTCTTCCAGGTCTAGGACATCTGGTTACAAAGGAATTAACATTTCCATTGAAAGTAGAAACAAACCCTTTTGCTAAAAAGAATGAGAAAGGAAGGAAGGGCACAATCTTGAGCATTGAGTGCATTGAATTTGTGTAGCATTCTTAAGGAAGATCCCTCCCTCCCTCCCTCCCTCCCTTCCTTCCTTCCTTCCTACATTTTAGTTTCATTTAGTTATTTATTTTTGAGACAAGGTCTCACTATGTAGGTCAGACTGGCCTTGAACTCAAGATCCTCCCGCCTCAACCTCTCAAGTGCTGGGATTGCAGGCGTGCACCACCATGCCTGGCTCATGAGCCTCACACTAGCCCTGTCCCCGGCCAGGAAATCTCTTCCACAGTTTCACACTCCCACCAAGCCCAGCCACAGTGTCAAGCCAAAGTCATTTTTCTGTGACTCTGAGATCTGCCTTAGTATGGCCAGCCCCACTCTGACCCTACATGTGGCAAAGTGACAGTACTGTGGCTTGAGCATTCTGTATCCCCTCCACCTGGAGGCAGCCTGGGCATGCCTCCAAAGGCTTAATCCTGCTCAGGGGGTGATCACTAACCCTAGCACAGAGAGGTCAGCCAGGGCCCTGGAAGGAAGCACCGATAGGGTAGAAAGGAAATGTGCCTCCCTGGAAACCTGGGTCCAGCTTTCTGCTGTTATTAACCAGCTCCTGTCCTCAGGCCAGTCTTTTAGGCTACCTCCATTTCAACTGTGGAAATACAGGTGCCTCCACTTATGCTGGGACTATGTCCAATAAGCCCATCGTAAATTGCAAAAATCATAAGCTGATAGAGCAGGAACGCATACAAACTCCTGAACACCACAGTGAAGCAGCCTGGTGCACTAGTTGTTGTTAGGTGCCATCGAGTCGGTATCCGACTCATAATGACCCTCATAGAGTTTTCAATGGCTGACTGTTTCGGGATTGCCTTGGAAGTGGATTGCCAGGTCCTTCTCCCATTTTTGTGGTGCTAGGAATTGAACTTGGGACCTCAGAGACTGCAGTGCAGCGATCTACCACCTGAGCTAAATCCCAGCCCCAGTGCACTGGAAAGCATCAGTTGTCTTGTCTCCCCTTGTGCCCCAAGGGCAGCCCTGGAGGCTGACAGGCACTGTGGCTCACCAGCACTGCCTATATCACAAGAGAGAGTCGTACTGCTAGCCCAGGGAAAGATTAAAATTCAAAGCACAATTTCTATTGAATGATACCACTTTTCTACCATTGTAAAGTCAAAAAATCATGAGTTGAATCATTGTAAGTTGGGGACCATTTGTAATAGAAATTCCTTCCTTTCCTCCCCCTCTGACCCTGCCTCACTGTGATGGTTGATACTGATCCTCAATTTGACTGCATGGAGAAGCACCTGGGAGATTAGTAAAGCACACCTCTGGGCATATCCATGAGGGTGTTTCCAGAGACAATTAACCAAGGGAGGAAGATCTACCCTGTGTATGGGGGGCACCATCCCATAAATTTGGCTCCGGAATGGAATAAAAGGAGAGAGCCTGGGAGTGTAGACATTCTCTGTCTCTCTGTCTCTCTCCCTCTCTCTCTCTCTTTCTCTCTCTCTCTCTCTCTCTCTCTGCTTCCTGGCCACCATGATGTAAATTGCTCCATTCTACCATGCTCCCCCTAGCATGATAGATTGAAATCTCTGAGACCATGAGCCAAAACATATCCTTCCTCCCTTAAGTTACTTCTGTCAGGTAAGAAAAAGGTGATCAAAAGTCTAACAGACCTACATTCCTCCACAGATATGAATTAATCATCTGAAACTAGGGATACAAAAGTGAGTAGGAACAGACACGGCCCCTCGATCGTGGCATCTTGGAACTCTTCACCTGCTGAAGCAGAGGTGTGGTCATCAAGGGCATGAGTGCAGGATTTCAGCGCAGAGGAATGCTTCATGGGAGAAGGTCATGGGGTCGTTTCTGCTGATGGGATCTGAGCTGAGTGGTGAAGTCGGGGGATGCACTGCTGTGAAGCCATGCCTGAGCAGAGATCTGAAGGGCAAAAGAGCAGTCGCTGGCTCAGAGAATGTGGAAGAGATTTCCTGGGTAAGGACAGGGCTGGTGTAAGGCTCAGTAGATGGGAACAAGGGTGTGAGAGGACCTGGAAGAAGGCCAGGGGAATGCTGGCAAAGGGTGAGGTGGGAGAGAGCCTGGGGGTCTATGGGAGAGGGGAAAGAGATGTAGGGTCTTGCGGGGCTATTAGGCTTATTAAGGATCTGGTTTTCAGTCTCCCAAGAGCAATGAGAAGCCCTCAGACAGGGGCTGACCCTTAGGGAGTAACAATCGAGAGGATGAATGACTCCATGAACACCTTACCTCTCAAATCACTCAGCAGGGTAAGTTGTCATTCAGCAGGAGCTTGGGCATATGAAACACAGCACAGGATGTTTTGATAGACAAAGGAGGCTGAGGGAACCGCAGGGTGAGGTGCTGCCTTAGACACTGCACGGGGAGACACTGTGTGGTAAGGGGAATGCACCTCTGCTTCATCAGGCTGTGAGCCCAGGGGCTGTCACAGAGAGACTGCATCTGTTTTTACCTCCTTCTGTGTTTCTAGTGCCCAGAGGCTTAATTCATATTTGTTGAAGGAAAGTAGGGCAGGATGGAAGGAGAAGGGAAGGAAAGGGCTATGTGTAAGCCCCCTGAGTGACCTCAGAGCACTGGGTGCCTGGCATCAGAGGGCGCTCAAGGCAAGTGTCCTGAGGAAGAGAGGGAATACGCCAGTGTCTTTACCACAGACACCTTGCCTCTGTTGTGACTGAGGTCAGGGTTAGCCGTTTTTTAATTCATTATGTGGAGAAAAACAGGAAAACCTAGTGACTGGGGCCCCTACTGAGCTGGTCACATCCTCTAAACCAGTGAGAGGAGTCCATTATCATACAGGTAAAATGCATACACCCATAGCTGAAACTCAGTTCAACCTCGTGGTTCACAAAGACATTTTCTGTCAGTGTAGCCTGACTTTCTGCTGTCTCATGGATTAAAGCCAGGCCTGCCTGCCAGCTTGCCACAGCAGTTAAGAGGATGGGGCAGATGCTTGCTGTTTGATCATGGGCATGTTGCTTAGGGCCAATGACCCTGTGCTTCCCAGACTCTAAGCTGGGAATCCCCTACGTGTCTGTTATTTCTTTGTGCTGTAGGGGCTTGCGTGTTGTGTGATGCTGAAAGCTATGCCACCTGTATTTCAGATACCAGCATGGCCACCCATGGTGGACAGGTTTCACCTGAGCTTCCAGACTAAGACAGACTACAGAGAAGGAACTGGCAGCCCACTCCTAAAACAATTAGCCACTGAAAACACTATGAATAACAGAAAAGCACTGCCAGTGTAGTGCTGGAAAATGAGCCCTCCAGGTTGGAAGGCATTCAAGAAATGACTGGGGAAGAGTTGCCTCCTCAATGTAGAGTCAACTTTAACAATGAGAATGGAGTAAAGTCCATGGGACCTCCTTTTGCTAATGTAGCATGACTCTAAGTGGGAAGAAACAGTAACTGCAACAGTGGGTTCAAACATAAAAAGATTATGTGGATAGCACAGTGTGGATGTGTTTTATCCTGGTGTACTTAGGGTTGCTATGAGTCAGATCTGACTCAATGGCATCTACCAACAACAAAAAGTTGGGAATAATGATACCTACCTCACTGCATTAAATGAGAAAATGTAAAAATGGGGCTTTGCATAATGTCTGCTACCTGTGGAAACAGATAATATTGTGTTAGCTATTCTGTATGTGTGAGCTAACAATAGTAGTTCTCTAGGAACCAGGAAGGCAATGTAACCAAACAGCAGGGAAGGTAGTGTGAGGCAATAGGGAATGGTTCGTACTGTGGCCAACTGGAGAATCCTTACCTGTCCAGGAGGAGCAGCTCCTCAGCTTCAGCCATTGGCTGCTAAGAACTCAGCACATGAGTGCAGAATGACTTCTGTCTGACCTTTCCAGATATGTTGGGAATCCTGATTTATCATTTTGCTATCCAATTCAAATAAAAACCCATAAAAAAATAAACAACCTAAGCTGATAACATTATGGGACATCCAAAAGAGTTTCTGGAGCAAAGATGAACAGAAGGCAACTGAGTCAAGGCCTTACAAAGGCCAGGCTATTCTGGGAGGTTAGCTCTGACCTGCAAGCAAGACTAAAACTCTCATGAAAGGCCATGAAGACAAGTCCAAAGGAAGGCCTCCCAAAGGGACCTGCACAGTATTGGCGTTGTTACTACATGCACACACCAGCTTCTAAGGGAGGGTTTGAAGAAGACAACATTCACCTAGCTTATGTACCAGGGCAGTTCCTCATAGGCAACAACGTCCCTGTACATTCCAGCTCAAGAAATGGGAGCCATGGGAGTCTGAGGTGGTTTGTGGAGCGGCTCTTAGGAGCGGTAATACCACAAATGTCCACTGGGTGTCTCTCTCACACAAATGATGGCACAGCCCTCCTGGTTCAGAGGAATTAGCAGCCCTGGGGCTTGGCTGAGGCAAAGGCCTGCCTATCCTGGCCTAAGTGGGAAAATTGCTGCAGCTTGTTGCCTCTTCACAGTGATGGGACTTGTTAAATGTTTACAGAAGCTTGGCTTGGCTTTGGGGGGACAGCTGTGCTTCCAGCCAGCCAGAATTCCTTCCTATGCACAGAAAGCCATTGGTGAGGTTCTCTGTACACTGGGATCCTGTTAGAATCTTGCTTTGTTTTCTGATATTCTAGTACTGGGGATTGATCCCAGGGCCTCACACATGCTGGGCAAGTACTCCACCACTTAACTGCACCCATAGCCTCTTTTTCATTTTTTGAGTCAGAGTCTCCCTAAATTGCTCAGGCTGCCTCTGGCCTTAAACTCATGATTCTCCAGCCTCTGCCTCCCAAGTCACTGGGATTAGAGGCATGAGCCACCATGTCTGGCTATGTGAGAATCTTAAGGTTTCTGTACAATCTCAGTCTGCTAGCCTCCCCATGCCCATTGTCTCTCTGGGACCTGGAAACATGGAGCCTGCTGCTGCCTCCCTGATGGGGTCAAACAAGAAATACAAGCCTCACAGATAGCTTTCTTTCAGGAGCAGCTGCATCTAGCCAAGAGCCCTAGCTCACAGATCAGAGATCTGAGTTTGAGCTCTGGTTCTGCAACTTTTTGGCTGTGTAAGCTTAGGTAAGCCTTTACCTTTCTGGACCTCAATCTTGTCTTCTGTAAAATGGGGCTAATCACAAACATGGTTAAGTATTAAATGGAAATGAATGCCTATGGAAATACTTTACAAACTGGAATGTGTGGGTTACTCACAGTGTTCCTTTAGAGCAGGGCTTGCCAAATGCTCTCTATAAAGGGCTAGAAAGTGAATACTTTGGGCTTTGTTGGCCTTATGGTTTCTGTTTTCACCTCTCATCTATGACAATGCATAAGCAGATCAGTGTGACTGTATTTCAATAAAACTTTATTTTACAAAAACAGGCAGGGGACTGGATTTGGCCTATAAGCTGTGCTTTGCCTAGTTTCACAGTCTGCTTTGGAAAGGCCTCTGAGCTAAGAATGGTTTTTACATTTCTAATGGGTTGTAAGAGAAACAAAAACCAAAAAAAACAGGGGACAAAGATCAGACTTTATTTGGCCCACAAGCCTAAAATGTTTACTATCTGGCTCTTTATAGAAGTTGCGCGAATCCTGTTTTAGTGCATTTTTGGAATGTCTTAGCTCAGGAAACATACAATTGAGTCCCCAGCATTGTGGGACATGACTGGTGAGTCACAAAAAACAGGGAAGCCAGATGACCTGAGGGCCCAACCCCATCCAGGGTCCTGGGCTCCTCATGACTGTCATGGCAGAGCTCTGGGGCTGGAGGGAAGTGGGGAAATGTGTCCTCTTGCTCTCCTTTCAGTCACCTGTTTTGGATGGACCTTATCAAAGTGCATCAGGAAAGCTTCCATCAACCTGGACTGGGCATGGAGCCTCATGCTTATAACCCCCTAACTCAGGAGGCTGAGGCAAGAGGATCATGAACTCAAGGCCAGCCTGGGCTATACAATAAGTTCAAGGCCAGCCTGAGATATATATTAAGACCCTGCCTTAAAAAACAGACAAACAAAAACCAAACCAACCAGAATAAATGCTTCCATCAAAAAGCAAGCCAATAATCAAGGGAAAGGGGCTTTTGTTTCCTACACTGTTTTGCTCCAGTGTGTGGGACTGAACATCCCTCTGGCACCTCTGGTATCTCTCAGAACATGGCTATGGAGTCACAGAGAGCCTGGCTCCCACCTCTTGGGTCATCAGGGGCTGCGACACACAGGCAAGGTTGGGGGCTCCTGACAGGCCAAAGACCTGCTCCTGGGGCAAGATGGCTCATCTTTCTTCTGGGCTCAGTCACATAAACAGCAGAGGCAGCAGATACCAGGAGTCAGAGTAACAGTCCTCGAAGAGAAAGAGAACCCAAATATGCACATGAGTTTTACTACATATTAGTCAAAAGGTTCCATAAACCTTGTAAATTGATAAAAGTGTAACCAAAAGTGATGTAATAGTTGCATAATGGAAAAAGCCAATGCTGTATTACTCTGTAGTCCACCATCATTTACCAATAAAGGGAAGAAAAAGGACAAGAAAAGAAAAGAAAAGAAAAGAGGTGCTTGGCAAGGGCAGCAGCTGGGAAACCAATCAGGAGGCAATTGCAATAGTAATGTAAAGGTGTGAAGGCAGAGCTGCCCTGGTTGAAGGGTGGAGGCTGAGGGGGGTCTACATTGCCTCCCACTGGGCCTCATCTCTCAGGAGTCTCTGAGATTCCACTATGGCACCCTAGGGTGCCTGGGAGCACAGTTGGAAAATGAATGGACTAGCTGGTCTCTACGGCTGCCTGCAGCTCTGGGCTCCTGTGTTTTCTTGATCCTGCATGTCAGGTTGTTTTAGGCCCATACCTCATTCTGTAGGCGAGGCCCGGCCTCCACCAGCGAGGCCTCTGAAAATGTCACCTTGAAAAGTGGATAGGTCTCAACATCTGGGAAGGAGAGAGATTTTGAAAATTAATTTAGCTCCTACATATTGCATGTAGCCAGCCCTGTGTAGGGATTATGATGCTGTATGACATGAAGTATGTGCCCTAAGAAACTCATGTGCTGGAATGGGAACCCTGAAATCACACAGAGGGCCAAGTCTGCAGTCTGGTGGGTCTCTGGGTATGTTAGCTGGCATTTGTGGCACTGGGACCAAAATACCTGACAGAAAAACTTATTTTAAGAAAGGAAAAGCTTACCTCAGCTCATGGTTTCAGAGGCTCAGTCCATAGTGGAGGGGATGGCAGAGGAGGTGGTAGGAACGTGTGGGGCAAGAGACCCTTCACATCCAGGAGAACAAGGTGCAGAGAATTTACTGGAACTGGGACCCTGTATCACCTTCACAGACCTGCCTCCAGTGACCTACTAAGGCCAGCTGGGCCTCACCCCCTAAAGTTCCGCACCCTCCCAAAACAGCGCCCCCAGGTGGGGACGAAGTGGTCAAACAGGAGCCTGTGAAGGACATTTGATGTTCAAACCTCTTTGCTTCCTATTTCTTCCCTGTGCAGCCTGAGCCAGAGGCTGGACATGATGTCATCTGAGGAGCAGACTCCCAGTGTGTGCAGACTCCCAGATTGCTCCTTCCAAGATGGTTACTTGGCTCAGAGAGGGCCTGGGCATCTGCATGTTGAACAGCTCTCAGGGGAAATGGGTAAGCTGAAGGGCTTGGGAGCTGTAGGAATTCCCCATCTTCTCCCATCTCCTCAGCCACCCACAGCCCACTAGCTTGGCTTCCTCACATTTGGGTTAACTTATGGTCTCTGCAAATCTCTCCTGGAGTGACTATTGATGTGTAAAACCATTCAGTGCTCTGGAACACAACCAATCCTGACAGAAAAAGCTCAGTGAGGGAGAAGCCTTCCCGGCAGAAACAAGTATTGGATAAGGCTTTCGGCAGGTGGGCCCTAAAATTCATCTCAGAAGCTGAAGAAAATCAGATATGTTCAAGCCAGAGAGAAGAGAAGAGAGATAAGGGGTGGAGAGGAGAGAATGAATCTTACGTAAATGACTGGTAATTTTTCCTCCGTTACCAGGAAGAAAAAGATATCCACAAAACCGGACCCAAAGCTATCAACTAAAAAGATTTCTCTGAGTCAGACTTCTTTCCTGGAAGCTGTGAACTTTATCCTCCAGCGGCCATTAATTGAATATTAAGCCCCTTAACCTTCCTAATTGTTCTCTTTCGGTATCAGCTGGTTTCATATTAACCTTTCAGTCTTTCCCGTAATGCAGTTACTGTCAAGTCCAGCTGGACCTGACTTAGAAGCTGCGACTGGCCCAGAGCTTTCTTCTTGCCATCTCCTCCTTTGGTCCTCCCCTGGAACCTGCCCTACCTTGCTCAGTGTGCCCCAAAGGAGCCATGTCGGTCTGTGTACAGTGCCTGCCTCTGGGCTGGACAGAGCCACAGGGACACACTTAGCCAGCTGCACCTTGTGCTTTAGGGTCCCGAGCTGAGGCCTCTCTTCTTTGGGACTGCAGCTGTCAATGGAAGACATTTGTGGCCGTCAGACCTAATGAGCCTCAGGCTGTTGCTGTGGCTCTGGTATTTGAACTTTGTTTCTGTCTCCCCTGGGAGGAACGCACTGAAACAGCATCTTTAGGCGAAGGGGAAGCATCTGGCCCAGAGGCCGAGGGAACATTTGGTCTCTGCCTGCTTTGGCTTCTCATTGGACCTGTGGGGGACATCAGCTCTGATGCCAGCTTGAGGCTTTGTTTCCAAAATGGTCAGCTCAGAAGTACTGTCTTACTGTAGGAGCAGGATATGTGCATGTGTGGAAATGTCACAGTGAATCCCCTTAATTTGTACACTTAATGCGTGTTAATAATTACAATGAAGCTGGGTGCCACGGCACATGCCTATAATCCCAGCCACTCAGGGGGCTGAGGCAGGAGGATTGATTGCAAGTTCAAGGCCAGAGGCAGCCTATGTAACTTAGACCTTGTCTCAAGATAAAAAATAAATAAATGGGCTGAGGATGCAGCCCAGTGGTAGAAAATTTGCAAAGTGTGTGCGAGGCCCTGGGCTCAACCTCCAAACACCACCAAAACACACACACACACACACACACACACACACACACACACACACACACACATATGAAAGAAGTACAGGCTTGCATTGCACAACATGGACCAACTTTGAATTCTGACCTTTCCTAGCACTCCCTGGCTCCAGACATAGGGACACAGTGCATTTGTCAAAGGAAGGCCCCAAATCCACCTGTGTGTGTAAGATTGACCTTGTCCTAAAACTCTGTGGAGAAGGTCAGGTGCCCGGCCATGAGTAGCTGGACAGTCAGGCACAGTTCTTCACGTGCAAGTGTGAAAGAGGTCTCTGCAAGGACCCCAAGGGGGTTCCCCAGCCCCAAGGTCAATGCTTCTCTGTGTAACAGGCAATTAACACAAACTTGAAACATAAAAATGAGTTAATACCCATAAAAACAAAACACTTTTCTGTACTTTGGGGTTGAACTCAAGGCCTTGCACTGACATGTAAGTGCTCTACCACTGAGCTGCTCCCCCAGCCCATTCTTAATTTATTTAGTTTTGAATCAGTATCTGGTTAAGTTACACAGACTGCCAACCTCAAACACAGGATCTTCCTGGCTCCACCTACTGAGTTGCTAGGATTATAAGTGTGTCACTGTGATCAGCCTAAAACATTTTTAAATGACAGAGTTCTATTTTCTCATTCTTCTCTTACCATCTCAGGGCATTTTAGGCAAGCAGAGCTTTAGTAGTTTTTTTCCTTTTCATTGGATTACCAGTATTCAAAATTAGGTCCAGAGCTGCCCAATTTGCCCATTGCTCCAGGCTTATTGATTCTCAAGAAGGAGGACTGAATAGGTTAATCTGGACAGGGAGGGGTGAGGATGATGGAGGGGGACAAACTGGACATTCATCTCTCTGAATGTCAGTGAACAGTATTTGTCAGGCACCTGTGGTCAGACAAGGTTGGCTCAGGCACCAGGAAGATCTACCCGATCTGCCCAGATGTGCTGCTATGGGGCTGGGTGCTGTTGGGAAGATGAACTGTAGGACCTGGTGGGAGGTGTTAGGGAGGAAATAGAAACAAAACAAGGGATTCCAGTTTAAATGAATTAAGTGCAAACTCACTAGGAATGGGAAAGTTTTGACCGGAGGTCAGGAGCTGTTAACCACAGAAGACTGAGGAGGTCAGCTCTCAGGTGGATTTGGAGGCAGTCAAGAGAAGGCTTTCCTATGGGTGGGGTGGTTAGTTGGGGTGTGGATAAGTCTCTCTCTCTCACACACACACACACACACACACACACACAGACACACACGACTTTGAATAGGAAGGAGGCAGAGGAACCAAGCAGGGCCGAGAGAAACCAGCCACCATTCTAGAAAGCCACGCGCAGGACTCTGCCATGCCGGCTGGCTCTGCCCTCTCAAGTACACGCCTAGGATGGTACAGTCATTTCCATTAAAACCAATTGATCTGTCACAGAGACATGATTCAGACTCCAGGTAGGTTGTGCACAGAAGAGATATATAAAACCACTAAGTGACAAAGATCTAGTTTGCCAGGAAGTGCCCACTAACATGGAAGAGAAAATGCACATGTTAGTTGATAAATGGTACAAGGATGAGCAAGCGCTCAATTTTCCTTGAGGTATCAGCTGTTTGCTAAAACAACAATAACAACCTAAGAGGGCATGGGAAGGGTGCTGGTGAGGGCGGCCTGGGGCAGACCCTAAGGGTCTGCAGAGTGAAGGCACTGGCAAGGTCTTGGGTCTATGTGGAGCGTGCTCCTCACCAGTCCGGCCCAGATGTTTGGATGGGAGGTGTGGCCACACAGACAGATACTAAACACAACTCACTTGGGACCCTCAGGTGAGGGGTGCGGACTCCTGCGGCCCTAGGGAAAGCCCCAAGAGGGGAGAAAGGAAAAGCCTCGGGCACTTTTGCCTTGTGGGGACCAAAAGCAGTTCTTTATTACCTCTCTCTGCCCTGATAAGGACAGGAAGGAACCCAAACAAGTGTTAGTAGCCTAAGTGCTGCAGCTCTATTGTTGCCTCAGGGTCATCGGTGGCTCTTCTGCCTTCAAAACTGGGACCGGAGACTGTCCTCAGCTTCAGTCTCTTGGCACTGGGTCCAAGAGGCTTTCCTCAACTTGCTTGTAGTCCCTCTTTCATTGAGAGCATTGTCTAGTTGTCCTGGTCTTAGTTGTCATGAGGAGAGATGCTTCTGTGTTGCTGGTTGAGTCCAGAGAGAGTTCTTTCTTTTTTGGTGGTCAGACAGAGAGAAAGTTCCCAGCAGGAAGCTAGCAGTCAGCAGCTCGCAGCATCACCATCAGCAGCCAGCAGCCTCACATGCAGAGTATGGCTAGGAGTTACATATGCACATGAAAGCTGATGTGAACTAAATTGTATTCTATTTAAAGGCTAAGTTGGGAGTGCAAAGAGGATTACAGGGGCTGGAGTAGAAAAGGGGGGGAGGGAGGAGAAGGAGGAAGAAGAAGGAGGAGGAGGAGGAAGAGGAGGGGGGGAGCAGGAAAAGGGAGAAGGAGAAGGAGGAGAATGGGGACCAGGTGACCAGGAAGTCTTAGTGGGGAGAGTGGAGTTTGGGTGAATCTTAAGGGGTAGATAGATGGAGAGAAAGGTCAGAACAAAGACGTGTTTGAGAGACAGACTTGCAGAAGCACACAGTTCATAGCTGCTACCAGATAGCACTTGTCTCCAAGAAGCCTGGGCACTGGTAGGGAAAGAGGACCTGTTCTGACACTGGAAATATCCTTTAGTGTCAAGTTGGACTCAGGTTTGAATCTTGTATCTACCACTCAGTAGCCAGATGGCCCGGGCGAACTCCTTCATTCCTGTGTGCTGAAATTGCCTCTGATAATGCTTATCTCCAAGGGATAAGGGTGGGTGGAATTACACGTGAGAGCAGGTAAAGCACTTTCAGGGGTAATTGTCTCCTCACTCTTTCATGGCCTTCAGGAATGTCATATATGAGACCCAAGGGGTGAATATTCCAGATGTCCTCTGAGTGTCCTTTATAAGTAAATATACAGATTGATCAGTGGGGGAAAACAACCACAACATATTCTCTTCCAGCCTGTGGGGTGAGCAGGCTGTGCAGGCTTGTCTCCGGATGTTTGACTTCCTGAATCTTCCCCGAACAATGCCATCTCTGTCCTGGCACCCCTGGCAAGCCATCCCATGAGAGCCAGGTTCTTGTCACATGTTCTTTTCCTGGAGTGAGTCACTAGAGAATTGAGCTGTAGTGATAACCTTCACCAGCGAAGGGAGGTGAGAGAGGATTGGAATGAACGCAAACACAGCCCAGCTTGGTGCTTGCTGTTCCCTTCCTTGGACATTCTGCCCCGGGCCTTAACCTTGCAACTCAAAAAGTCCAGTCAAATAATGAATGGGATAAACTGAATGACCTGCTTGTAATCCACAGACAAAGGACCTTTCAACAGCCCACGATCTTATCTGTGCTCATCAAATCTAGCCAGTTTCAAACTGGAGGGAGAGTGGGAGATGCTAGTGAACCTCAGTCCCCACAGAAAATCAGAAAAGCCATTTCCTTTTACCTCCTCAAGAAAAGTGATAATGAACAGAAAAGGGGAAAATCTAAACTGATAGACAGTCATATAGTATTGGAACTTTGAGAAGTGATTGCATGTCTTTCTTCTTCGGTTATATAAGCATAAAATATTTTTTTAGTGGTGAATATAAAGATTAGCAGCACAGTAACCTAGGTATAACCTTCTTGATCTAGTTTCCAAAACTAGATGTGACCTTGCAAATTGAGGATGTCCTCACCCTGGACAGTAGTGTGGCCAAGACAGAAAAATAATAGAGAGGAAATCAGGGCAGTATAGGCCCCACCCTACACTTTGACTATGTGCCCTTGCATGACCTTGCTTCTCTGGGACTGAGGTACTTCCTTTGAAAAATAAAGTTTGTCTAGATAATTTAAACTTTTCAAATGCCTCCCCTCCCCCACCTCATAAGCTTTAGTTTTCATGGCTACTCAAACTTTGAGCCTTAAAAAAAATAAGAGTGAGCCAGGCACCTGCCTGTAATCCCAGCACTGGGAAGACTGTGGAGAGAGGATCGTTGAGGTCAAGGCCAGCCTGGCCTACATAGTGAGACTATCTCAAAAGGCAAAACAAAACAAAAATTAGGGAGAGATGACAGCAATCCTTCCCAGTTCCGCTCCACGTCTTGTTGCTCCCCAAATAGAAGCCTAGAAGGGGCTCCATTTTGGCAGAGGTCCTGGATCTACATTTGTATACTTAAACGGAGCCCAAGTGCTCCCTCCCAGAGCAGTGTAATGGTCACCCCAACTTTCCAAATGACAGGAGGTGAAGCAGGTCATTTCATGTGCTGTTCAAATCCACCTTATTCCCAACTGGCTCTTTGCCGAGGAGCCCGGCTTTACTCCGCAGTCCAGTTCTTCCAGTGCTCATTGTGTGTTGCTGGTGTGGCAGGCACGGACGTGGGTGCTGCAGGCAGGCAAGCCGGCCCCCCTCTGCTCTGTGGAGGTTCCCCCTCTGTAAGGTCCTCCTGGTCCAAGCCCAAGGGAAACCAAGTCCTGAGCAACACCTGGGTTGGCACACATTGTTCTAGCTTGGGTAAAGCCTCCTGGAGGTAGAAGCCTTGGTGTGGAGCACTGTGACACAAGTGGAGTGGGGGGGCTGAGATAAAGGATGACAGCATGCCAAGCAGAGGACAAAGGCACGGGCAGAGGAGCCCAAGTCCCAGGTAAGGAGTGGCGAGTGGCCCTTTCTGCTGCAGCTTCAAGTGGATGGGCGAGGCGAGCCTCGAACTTCAGGCCAAGGCCTATTCACACTCTTGAGACTTCTAAGGAACTTGGACTTTGGTGCGGAACAAGGCATTCTTGATCAGGGTTGTGTCATGGTGGAACTTGTGCCTCAAGGACAGTCATGTGTCAGCAGGCGGGCTTGGAAAAGAGCCAGAGTGCAGCTGGAAGGAACCATGAGGGCGTTACTACCGACATCCAGGTCGGTGGCCATGGAGTTCGGTGCTGAGGCCAGGATTGGAGAGGTGCTGGAGGGGTGACAGAGGTGGCTCTGTGGCCATAGGGATTAAGGTCACACTGAGGCAGAGAGATGCTGCTGGGGGATTGGTCACCTTTCCATGCTGGGTCACAGGATGGCTTATGCTGGGAGCTGCTGTCAGAAGTTCACCAAGAGAGAAGCAAGCGTGTGTAGGGAAATTGCCCCACAGTGGTAGACTGTGGGCTCGCCCCCACTATCTGCTTCCCTTTACTAAAGCAGAACCCCTCAATATTAGCTAAGCACATGTCTCCTACCCACATTTAGAATGAAGACATTTCCTACCTTTCTTGTATCCAGGTGAGGTCACATGATGATGTCTAGCTGATGATTGAAAGTGTCAGACTTCTGGAAAAGACAGTTTTTCTGCTGTCCAGAAGGCAAACTTGATAACTGCAGTTTGAGTGGCCACTCCGAACAAAGAGATGAAAACTGCATGTGGAGAACGTGGAGCCGCGTGGTACTGATCCGTGATGACTAATGATTGTGATATCACCATGCTTGTCTCGGACTGTAAACTTCAACTTCTGAATTTCATTGACATGGGATTTGCTACTGCTTTTGTTGTTGTTGTTGTTTGGCTTGGTTTTTTTGTTTGTTTGTTTTGGGTACTGGGGCATTGAACCCAGGGGCTTGCATATACTTTGTGAGTGCTCTACCACTGGGGTATACCCCAAGTCCTCCATTTTTAATTTTTTATCTTGAGGCAAGGTCTCACTAAGTTATGCAGACTGCCTCTGGCCTCAAACTTGTGATCCTCCTGCCTCTGCCTCCCAAGCTGCTGGGATTACAGGCTGTGCCACCATGCCCAGCTTCTGCTACTGTTTGATGTTTTCTGTCTTATCAACCAGGTATAAGCTAGTCTTAGTCTACTTAACAAAACTAAAGGTAGTTCAGTGTCAACTCATCCATGTCCTTGTAAGAATAGAAATATTTCAATCTGCTCTACTGGACATCTTCCAAGAATTTCAGCATCCAAAAAGCAAAACTATTCATCCAAAGATTGATAGGTGAGTGGGGAGGGGGCAACAGTCAGAGGTATTAATACATCAAGTTCTACAAACACTTCCCCAGATTTTTTCACTGTATGACCAAGTCCTCTTCTGTCATACCAGGAAATCATGTGTCCTCAAAGCCCTGTGTCTCTTCCCACAGGAAGGATACTTCTCTCTGCTCCCCCCCCTTCTAGAGTCTATGCAACTTGCTTCTTGTTAACATGACCTTTCTTCAAATCTGGTGTAACAAAATTGAAGACAGAGTTAGGTGTAGTGGTCCATGCCTGTAATTCCAGCACTCAGGAGGCAGGGGCAGGAAGATTGTGAATTCAAGGCCAGCCTGAGCTACATAGTAAGAAGATGTCAAAAAAAAAAAAAAAAAAATCAGATCTTGTAATTAGAATTAGATTTGATGCCAGGAGCCATGGCACATGCCTATAATCTCTACAACTTGGGAGGCTGAGGCAGGAGAATTGTGAGTTCAAGTCCAGAGACAGCCTGTGCAACTTAGTGAGACCCTCTCTCAATAAATAAAAAAAGACTGGGGGTGCAGCTCAGTGGCAAAGCACTTGACAAACATGCGCAAAGCCCTGGGTTCAACTCCCAAGTACCACAAAATAAATATAAATGAATGGATGAATGAATGAATGAATGAATGAATTGGATTTGAGTCCTGGGCTTTCTGAACTTGCACATTGGAGGTCTTAAGTAACTAGTGACCTATTTATAGAAAATCTTTGGGCTTTTTTCTGCAGGTGCCCACGGTTTAGCTCCTTAATGCTTTTTACCTGCAGGTTACTAGGTATGTTATTTCTATATCTTAAAGATAACTTGTCCCATGTACTGATTTCAGGGGACAAATACAAATAAAATAGCTGAGGGTGAGACTAATGTCAAAGTTCAGCTGCTGGCAAGGATGAAGGAACCAACCCCCATCCTCTGCCTCTACATAGGACATCTAGAGGTAAAACTGGTTTTAGCAGGGAGTTGGCAAGATCAGTTTTAGAGCTACTGAAGTTGGAGTTCTCATCAATGACTGATAATATCTATCAGGTTTTGAGCACTTGCTCAGTGCCTGGCAATGTTCTAAGAACTTAAATTGAACATACCACCTCACAGCTACCACACAAGGAAAGTGCTACTAATACCTCTGCTGGCAGACAGGAGACCTAAAGAGGTGGAGCAACTTGCCCAGTGGACACAGTTAGCAAGCAGAAGAGCTGATACTTGACTTTGCCTGTTTCTGATTCCAGAGCCCTCAAGTATACGTGAGTCCTTTTGTTGTTGTTAGGTGCCATCTAGTCAGGTCCAACTCATAACGACTCTACGTACAACAGAACGAAACACTCCTAGACGCTGTGCCATGCCTGGCATTATGTTAGTGCTTCTCAGCTATTCATAGGGTTTTCCATCGCCAATTGTTTCAGGAGTGGGCTGTCAAGTCCTTCTCCTTAGCCAACGGCACCTGGTATTCCCAGGTGGTCTCCCATCCAAGGACTAGCTGGTCTGACCCTGCTTAGCTTCTGAGATCAGAAAGGATCGGACATCAGAGTGGTGTGGCTACAGACACGAGTTGTTCTTGTTGTTGTTGTTGGTAGGTGCCGTCGAGTCGGTATCCGACTCATAGCGACCCTCTGTACCACAGGGGAAACACTATTGTCAGTGCTTCTCTGCTGTTCATAGGGTTTTCAATGGCAGATTGATTTTTGGGAGGGGGTTGCCAGGTCCTTCTCCCAAGCCTACAGCTTCTGGTGTTCCCAGGCGGTCTCCCACCCAGGTACTAACCAGGCCCGACCCTGCTTAGCTTCCGAGATCTGACGGGATCAGATGCCACAGGGCTACAGCTGCAGGCGAGTTGTTCTTAGGGGAGTATAAAAAAGATCATTCCTCATAACTTCCCTCCTATCAGAATGTCTATAATCTTCCTCTTATCAGAATGTACCTCTATTCTCTGTGACATTAATTCCATACTAAGTGGCTTATCTGAGAATACCCTGCTAATAGGATGATACTTTCCCTCTCCCAGGTGACGATATTTTAAGTTTCCCCTGCCCTCTACTGTGCTGGGGTTTGAACCCAGGGCCTTCTGCCTGCTCAGCAAGTGCTCTGCCCCTAGCCTATTTTAAGTTTGATAGGATCTTTGTGGTGGCGTGCTTACAAATGAACTGGAAGGGGCGTGGGAGTTAGGGAAGGCTCTAATGTGCAGCCTTTGCCAATTTCCTTGGTGTAAATATTCTCATCATGGCTGATATCTAGGTGATGGTGCAGCTTGTAAAATTCCTGAATACTTAATAAGCTCTGGTACAGCCAGCTCCAGCAAACCACTGGGGCCCGAAAATTCTATGGTAGCAAAAAGTGCCTAGGTGGACTGCAACTCTAGGATCCCATGGCCATCCTGAGAGTTTTGGCCCTGGAGAGCTTTCTAGTTCCCTTCACTTTGAATGGTGGACCTTTTAGGGGGCCCCCAGCTGTTTTTCCCTGGAGGTCTGGCCCAGGTCTGGGAGGCCTTGCTGCCCAGGCAGCCACAGGGCTCACCTCTTGAGTACAGCCCTGTGGCCAGCAGGTGGCAGCACTCCCACAGTCAACAGCTGGTGCCGCTGCAAAGTGAGGGACCTTTGTTCTGAGCCCGAGGCTGTGTCACCAGGAGAAAGGCCGGGAGGGGCAAGCTAATCGGCCTGTCCTTAGCTGACCTTTGCCTAGGGGAGCCCAGTGGACAGATTCAACAGCTGGAGAGAATAAAAACAACTTTAGCAAACAGAACACCTTTGCCCCTCTTAAGGGCTCAGGCTTGGCTGCGTTGGCTTCTCAGAAACACCACCCAGCGCTCCTGTCAGGAAGGGAGCTGAGAGCCAGGAGTGGTGTTTCTGGTCCCAAAGAGGGAAACTCTTCACTCCTACCTGCCACTGCTCAGGAGCCACCACCATGCTGCAATTTACCTTCTCGATGGACTTCTGGGGCAGGGGTTCAATTCCTACTGTAGTCCGTTCCAAGTTGTTCCAGTTTGCCCAGTATTGTCCTGGTTTTAGTACTGGAAGGCCCATGTCCTGGGAAGTCCTACCCCCGCAAAGGGGCTGGTAATCACTCCTCACCTGGGCTATGAACAGAGCCTGCTGGCACATGGGTGCTTTTCACTGCTGCTGCTGTGACCCTGAGGAGAGGGGCAAAGCCAGGTCAAGGGGAGTACAAAGCTGGCCAAGATCCATGGACAGAACTAGATTTCATCCTGTTTTCTTTTTTCTTCTTCTTCTCCTCCTCCTCCTCCTCCTCCTCCTCTTCCTCCTCCTCTTCTTCTTCTTCTTCTTCTCCTTCTTCTTCCTTCTTCCTCTTCTTCCTCTTCTTCTTCTTCTTCTTCTTCTTCTTCTTCTTCTTCTGCTTCTTCTTTCTTCTTCTTTCTTCTTCTTTCTTCTTCTTTCTTCTTTTTTGTTTGCCATACTGAGGCGTTGAACCCGGGGCCTCACATATGCTTTTTGCAAGAAAGAGCTTAGCCACTGAGCTGTATCCTCAGCCCATTTTTCACTTTGTATTTTGACAGAGGGTCTTAGTTACTCAGGCTGCCTCTGGCCTCCAACTTACAATTCTCCTGCCTCCACCTCCCGAGTCTCTGGGATTATAAAGGCTTGAGCCACCAGGCCAGCGGCTTCATTCTGTTTTCAAAACCTGCTCTCTTTGCTTGTTGTCAGAGGTAAGAGCCCACATGTGTGAAGGGAACCCCACAACGGCCCCTCTCTTCTCTCGCCTGTCTTTTCATCTTTGACTTCCCTCCCCTTTACTTTCCATCTTTCCCCCAGGCGCACCTGTCTCACCACATCCTGCCCATGTGGGCCCGGCCCTCCCAGAGTCCAGGGGCAGAGAACTCAGTGTTCCAGGGGAGGGTGGTGCCTCTTGTGGAGGGAAGGGGCGGGTGTTGAGGAGGCCAGGCAGAGGAGGGTGAGGCCAGCCAGGAGGAGCAGGACTGAGCTGCGGTGTGATGTAACCTGTCTGCTTTTGTCACTGTAACCCCTGGCTGGTTCCTTCTCCCAGTGCCTCACATGCTCCAGGAAGTCAGGCACGATGGATACTACCTGTGGCATGAAAGAGAGCAGAAAGCTTTGCACGGGTGGGTAAGAAATCTGCAAATGCTTTGGACGCTGGGAGAAAGGGCAGACTCCCTCCATGTTTTGCACAGACGGTCCTCATCCACTCTCAGACCTTCTCTCATTTAGCTCTTCCTGGCACTCAGTGTGGTGTCATTCTGGCCTTGTGCCAGTCCCTAGCAATGCCAGCCTCCTTCCAGCCCCAGTCCCCGCTGAGGCCTGTCCTTCCTCCTGGTTAAGTTCAACAGGTAGCCCAAGAAGCTGTGGTGAGAAAGTGACATTGAATCTTTGATTTAAAGGGTGAGAAAGGTCACATCATTAAACTGGGAACAGGGCAGACTTAAGAACACATCCCACATGGGGTGTCAGCTCTGTCACCCCGCTACAAAGGAGTTAATAGGTGTTTAGAAATCAACTCCTCATAGGCTTTTTGCTATAGAGTTTCTGTGTCACTGACCACTCCTCCTATCCAGCTCCATAGTACTCAGTGGGTTCGTGTTTTATTCCACCCACGACAAGTTAATGCAGGCAGAGCCCTGGTCTAGATAAAAATTGACTGTGCAGGTGAAATCCTGCTGATTCCAGTCTTCTGGCCAACATTTAGATGTGCTGGAGCCTGTGTTAAGCCCAGTGTATAAATGGAGACTCTAAGGACTTGGTGATCCAGACAAAAAATGCAATCTTTCCCCTTAAAGATCAAAGGCCAAAAATTTGGGCTACTTTTGGCCACTAGATTATGGTCCATGAATATTGAGCTTTTTGAAGAAGTGCTGAGCTTGTGACATGGAATTTGTCAAGTAAACCAAATCCTAGCCAGAATGCAGCTCTGGTTGTTAAGGCCAGGCCAAAATCTCCAGAGCTGTGAGGGGATGGTGAGAGCTCTTGTTGGTGTCATGGAAGGACTTCTGCTCCATTTCCAGGGCTAGAGGAGGCCATCTGATTCGCCACCTGAGCTCCAGAAGGGGCTCCCAGAAGGCGGAGTGCATGCATACACAGAGGGGACACTACCCTAGGGGCCCTGTGGCGGGTCCCCCAGAGCACGGCCCACCTCACCCCTCTGTGAGCAGTCACCTCCAGGATCCCTGGGGGGATCAAATCCTTAGGTTTGCATAGCAGTAGTTCTTTCAAACAGCCCAAGGGTCTACAACTGCTTGCTTTCAGATCAGCTCCAGCCACACCCCCTTATCCTTCTCAGAGGAGGAATCACCAAGCTGCTAGGAAAGTCCCAGGATCTGGGACTCAGGGCAGTTGTAGGGATGTTGGATCATGGCTACGCTTGGCCTCCACTTATTTGATTAGAAATGCAAACTTTTCAGGTTGCCTGTGATAAAGGACCAAAGGTTAGGAAGCTAAGGCATGGTTGTGGAGGGGGTAGACAGAAGGAAAGGCCATGGGAACCTCTGTTCTGATTCTTTAGGGGAGTTGTTGTTGTTTGTTAGGTGCCCTCGAGTCGGTATCCGACTCATAGCGACCCTCAGAGGGTTTTCAATGGCTGATTGTTTCGGGATTGCCTTGGGAGTGGATTGCCAGGCCCGTCTCCCATTTTTGCGGTACTGGGAATTGAACTCGGGACCTCAGAGACTGCAGTGCAGTGCTCTACCAACTGAGCTAAATCCCAGCCCTCTTTAGGGGAGGGGAGACTTTATTATTTATTTATTTATTTATTTATTTATTTATTTAGAGACAGGATGATAATGTAGCCCAGGCTGGCCTCCAACTCCCACCCCTGCCTCAGCCTCCCGTGGGTTTCCAGGGATATACCACCAGGCCCAATGGGACTTTAATTCTGCCCCTTCATTTCTAGGTGGCTCAAGAGTCCCCCTGAAATACCTCACTCCACCTCCACCCACCCTTCGCTTTTCACCTACCCGACCACCTGCTTTTTAGTAAGAAACCCCACTTTGTTGCTGGCTTTTATGGTGAAACCCCAATTCCTGGATTTAGGCTCGGCCACCCTGTCCCCAATACACCAATTAAAGAGACATAATGAAAAGCAGAGAAAGGAGATGTGATTGATGTGCATGTTGGGATGAGGAACAGGTGACCCCTCGTCTGTTTTCCAGGGAACTCCCATGAGCTTCAGGTTTAAACAGAAGAACATTTCGAGGCAGGGGCAAGAAGCAAGCTTCTTAATTATTAAGCATGCTTTAGTAATTAAGCAGGATTTCAGTTCTGGTATTGCAAAGTGTTTTTAGGAAGCTTCCTGTCATGCTGAAGGGTGCTTGTGGGCCCTTGTCATATCAGTTGCAGCTTCCCAAATCCAAACTGACAGTGTGTTTAGGACTAGGACATGGGCTGGACACCCTCTGATGCCTTGTGGGGGTCTGCAATGCTTGTCAGTATTGTTGTGGTTCGGTGCTGTTGTGTTTGACTCATAGTGACCCTTATAGGGTTTTCAATGATTGATTGTTTCAGGATTGCCTCAGGAGTGGACTGCCATGTCCTTCTCCCATTTTTGTGGTGCTGGGAATCAAATTCGGGACCTCAGAGACTACAGAGCGGTGCTCTGCCAACTGAGCTAAACCCCAGCCCACTTTTCAGTATAGACAGTTTAGAAGTGCTCTCTTACAGCCCTGCCCAGAACATGGCGTTCTCTCTTGGAGGAAGGCCTTGCTGGGGGGCAGAAGCAGTCAGAGGTGGCAGGGAGGAGGAGGAAGGAAAGGGCTGTTTTATTGTCCCTATCCTGGGCACTCTGGCTCCCACTTGTTGTCAAAAAGCCAAAGGAGTAAGTTTTTAAAGTGATTTGGAATGAAATATTGCTTGCCTGATTTGGTCATCCTTTGTAACCTCCCTTGACCTGGTCCCTCTCGTTCAATACCACCACCACCTGCAGTAAACAGCCCTTGGGTGCAGGTGGGTATCAGGCATGACGCCAGGCTCGGAGGCTGAGAGTTTCTGCTCCATTGAAGTCAATAGACAGGGAAACAGCTAACTCCTAGCACAATGAATCTTGGACCAGGGTGAGTGGTAGAAATATACAAACTCCCTTCTCAGAATTGGAAATAGTGTATTATTTTAATACAGTGATTCTTGGTGTTTATCTTTTCTTAAAGGAGTCCCAGTTGCCTGTTCCCATGAGCCCCCCCACCAGCAGTCTCAACACCTAGAACCAGCAAGAGGAGGGTTGAGACCAGACCATCTCTGTTGCCTGAGGGGTTTTGCATCATAACCTGCTGCCTGTCCACTGGGGTCCCCACAGGTGAGAGTTACCAGGCAGGACAGCTTGCCCTAGAGAACTTTTTCTTCAAGGAAACATAGTGTGTGGCCTAGACAAAAGCCTCTGGGTGAGTTGGTGGAGGCCAGGACAGGCCAGTACACCCCTGCGCCAGCCACTCCTGTAACAGCCACACTGTAATCATGTCTCTCTTCATGTGCACAGAAAAAGTGAATAATTAGTTAATTTGGGATGTAAAATAGAATCTAAAATTTACATCCAGCTGGATGTGATAGCACATGCCTGTACTCTCAGCCACTTGGGAGGCAGAGGCAGGAGGATCACAGGTTGAGGCCAGAGACAGCTTGCATAATTTAGCAAGACCGTGTCTCAAAATATAAAATAAAGAATTGACTGGGTTTGCAGCTCAGTGCTTGAGGACTTGCAAAGTATGTGTGATACCCTAGGTTCAACCCTCAAGTACCACAAAAAA
>VMDO01013159.1:0-19060 GCA_007922755.1 Pedetes capensis | reverse complement strand
TTGGATGGATCACAAAGCAATCAGGCTGAGTGAAAAGAGTCAGTCTCAAAAGGTTATATACGGAACTATTTCATTCTGTTATATTATTGGAATAAAAAATTCTAAAGAAGAACAACCAGATTAGTGCTAGGAATTAAGGATTGGGGAGGGGCTCGCTGTGGCCTTGGCAGACATGGGGTCCTGTGGTGCTACACAGGTGATAAAACTGCGGAATACTACAAACACATACAGATGTGAAATGTCTCTTTGTGCCTGTAAAACTGGTGAAGTTTGAATTAGCTTTGGATTTTACCTATGTCAATTTCCTGGTTTTAATACTTCACTGTAGTTATGCAAGGTGACACCATGTGGGTATCTGGGTGAAGTATGTATGATGACTTCCTTGTCCTTTTTTTATTGTGGTAAAATACACATAACAGAATGTTTGCCATTTTAATTAGTTCTACATATACAGTTTGGTGTGCTACAGTTTGGATCTTGAGTGTACCCCAAAAGCCCCTGTGTTGAAAGCTTGGTTCCCAGCCTATGGCACTATTGGGAGGTGGTAGAACCTTTAGGAGGTGGCTTCTAATGGAAGGAACTTAGGTGATTGGGGGCGTGCCCTTGGAAGGGATGTTGGGACTGTGACTCCTTCCTCTTGCTCTGCTTCCCAGCCACCATGGCATGAACAGTTTCCTTTGTCACGTGCTACTACCATGATATACTACCTCGCTATAGGCCAAAAGGCCATAGGACCAAGTGGGCTGGTTTCATGGACTGAAACCTCTGAAACCATGAGCCTGAATAAACCTTTCTTCTATATAAGCTTATTCACTCAGGTATTTTGTCACAGTCATGGAAACCTAGCTAACACAGGTGGCATTAAATAGCTTCATATTATTGTGCAACAAACACTACCATCCATCTCCAGAACTTTTTAATCTTCCCAATTGAAATTCTAAACACATTAAATACTTCCCAATTCTCCTTCTCTCCAGCCTGAAAACCATCATTCTACTTCCCATCTCTTTGAATTTGACTATTTTGAGTGCCTTGTACAAGTGGCATCATATAGTATTTGTCTATTTGTGACTGGGTTGCTTAGTCTATTGTCTTCATGACATATGTAGCATATGTCAGAATGTGCCAACACATTTAAGGCTGAACAATATTCCATTTTATGAATATACTACATTTTGTTTATTCATTCATTTTATCCATGGGGATTTCAGTTTTCAACGTCTAGCTATTGTGATCCTTATACATTTTTGCAATCTTTTGTACATTTATATTTATTTCAAAATGAAATGTTAAAAAATATAATCAGAAATAAAGTTTATGAATTGGCTAATTCTTTCCTCTGCTGTGTGTGTAAACTAGTGTTCACTGTTGACTTTGTACAATTTCCCATCACAGAGATAATTTGATGTTTGGAAGGACTGGCACCTAACAACAATAAGGACATATACAATCTGATTTTTTCTTTCTACTTTTAGAGAAGCAACATGTCTGTCAGTCCACAGGACAGTAGATGAGTTTCAGTAAACTTTGATTATTCTAGCCCATGACATTATTTAGAGGCTTAGACCAAGAAACAGGAAAAGGAAATTAGAGCCCTGTTGAAACTAGTGGTTAATTTTACTAGACTTTTTAATTTTAATTTTTTGCAGTACTGGGGGTTTGAACACAGGGCCCTCTGCATGTCTTGCAAGCATTATACCACTGAGCAACACCCCCATCCCATTTTTTTCCTTTTTAAAAATATTTTGAGACAGGGTCTCACTAAGTTACGCAGGCTGCCTCTGGTCTTGAACTTGCAATCCTCCTGCCTCCATCTCCCAAGTCTCTGCAATTACAGGCGTGTACCAACCACTATGCCTGGAGATTTTACTAAACTTTTGCACTGAGCTAGTTCCTGGTTATACAGAATATAAAATCTTCTACTACACCCTGATAAAAATATTGAACAAAGCTTGTCTTTGGAGCACTTGTTCACCTTGCAGATGTCATTCCCATTGGTGGTTTGGTCATGCATCCCTTAGGCATCTTTGTAATGGTCTCACCACCCCAGAGCACATTCACAGCCTGCCTGTACAGCACTTCCTATGTTGTACCTGGACTGCCGGCAGTCAGACAAGGGACCTCCTCCTGGAAGCTGCCCTAGGGTGGCCTGCAGGTGGGGAGAAGTTTGGGCCTCATAGAGCAAGACAGGCTCAGCAGAGAGAATGTGTGCTGTGGGTGACGCCATTGTCATCTACCCAAACTTGTCTCTGAAAGGCATAACTTTGCAGAGGGGGTGGCGACAGAGGTGACAGAGTCCCAGCTACTGAAATACCACCAGCATAACACAGGGGTGTTCTGTCTTTATTTATTTATTTATTTATTTTATTTATTTTTTTATTAGAGGTCTAAGGACTTAGTGAACTTCTAATGCCAGGAGCAAAATTTCTTTTTATGCATATTTTCCTGGGAAAACCCCCATTTCTTCCAATTTTCCAGGTGCATAACCTTCCAATACACTGAACTTTATGCTAATAACTGCTGTGGGGAGACCTCTCCTCAGCCCCAGACCTGACCTGACCTTCTTCCCAGCATGACCTTGGGCAGGAGAGCCGCTTTGGTGCTTGGACTGTCTGCTGCAGTCCTTTGAAAATGAGTGGCCACCCTCCCCTCTCTTCCTGCCCCTCCCATGCTCTTCTTCTTCCCTTTTTCTTTCTTTGCCTCTGGTGCCTCTTTTCCCTACCCCCCTCCTCCTTCCCTCCTCTGAAGCTCACACATCATTTTCTTCCTGCCCCATCTGTGATATTGATTTGACATATTAATCATTACAGCAACAGCTAAAAGTTCCATTGCGCTTCATTAATCCAGAGGAAAACGCCATGTCATCTGGGGAGGGCTGCAAAGGACCCTCACACTCTTCCTGGGGACCAGGAGAGTGGACATTTCTCCATTTCCATGGGGGAAAAACAGGAGGCCATGGTGACCAGGTGCTGGATGGATATGTGGAGGCTGCGAAGGTAAGTAGACTCCAGTCCTAAGGCTAAGTCACCTATCATTAACCCAAGCCGACCTCAGGCTGGTCAAGGACTCCGGCAGTTGAGTTATAAAACCCCATTAGCATTGCTAAGACCAGAACGATGGGACTTTAATAAGGTCAAAGTTGGGCATTTTTATAGCTTTTATTATGATAAAGTTTTTAGTCCCATGAGGAAAGATCCAGAGCAGATCTGTCCAAACTTCGCTGGTTAGACTTCAAGGTGGGGTGAGGCCTGGCCTCTTGCCAGTCTCTCGGGGCTGTCCCTTGCGTTAGGCCCAGCTTCTCAGTTGCAGTTTCTGCCCTGCATGTGGACAAAGCTTGTTCCACCATGTCTGGCCGCTTGGACAAATGTTGTTGTGGTTAGGTGCCATCAAGTTGGGTCAGAGAAATGAATCCAGGCAGCTATTTTCAGACAAGAAGAGCCCATGGGACAAGCTGGCTTAGAGAGAAGCAAATGCCCCAGTCTCTGGCCAAAGGTGTCACCCTGACCTTGCCTGGCTGTCATGCCCTCAGCCACAGTAAGAGCAGAAGAGGCAGGGCTGCTGAAGGCCAATTCTTTTGTCATGACCCTCCACTGAGAACACTGCTTGCCTCTGGGTCTGTCTGTCCTTCAGACACCCTCTCCTCTGGACAGCCTTTCCTCCCTGGCTGCTTCTTCCTGCCCCGAGGAACGATTCTTCCTTTCCTTCCTCTCTTGCAGAGCTCAGGCCATATTTCTAAAGCAGCTTCCACTTACCTCATGTAACCAGCTCCTTGAGAAAGAACCTTTAGCTCCAGTAGACCATAAGCCCTCCACGCACAGCACTGGGGCTTATTTTACTTTGGATACTCAGTGCGTAGTACAGTGCCTTGCATACAGTAGATGCCCACAAGCACTGAATGAAAGAGTGACTTACTAGGATGGGGAAGATGGTTTAAATGCCTAGCCTTCCATACATGGATCATTTTTGTCCATGAAGAATAGTTAAAAAAAAAAAAAAAAAAAAAGAAAGACCTATCACTTATAAATAGCCTATGAGTTTCCTGAAGGTGAAATATACATAGTTTATGTATCCATAGCATCTGCCATGTCTTGTGTCCATTATTATAAATTTCAAAAGCATTAGGTGGTCTCCTCTGTGTCTGTCACATGGTAAAGTTGACTCATTTAGAAAGTTCTTTTCTCAAATTAGACAATTAAGATATCCAGCATCTGTTACATACCTACCCTGTGTCAGAGCCAGCACTAGTTCCTTCACTAATATAGAGATGAGTGGTTCCTGCCCACAAGGAGCAGCCTGGGAGCCAAGGAGACATGGCTGAGTGCCAGGTGCACATGGAGTCTTGCATGCTGGTTGGAGGCTGCCACGTGGGACATGGAGATGCAGGCACAGCCTGTTTCCTCCAGAGGCTATAGTCCAGCCAGGCCACTGGTTGAACCACTCTTGATGAAAACCCCAAGTCACAGATGAGCATCCTCTAGGTACACAGAGCTGCCTCTCAGTGAAGCCCCCACCCTCACGGTGTGCAGGCCCCTCACTGGGCCCACAGGTGGGTGAGGTCCAGAGAGGAACACAGTGCAAGGTCATGTGTGCCCAGAGTCACCAATGGAGAAAGACCTTGCCCTTTCCTGATGCTCAGGTCTGATGGACTCCCAAGGTCTTTGATGTAGAGCTAGCGTTTTTCTGATGGACCCAAGACAGACCTGAACCATCAGGGTCACTGTGGGGTAGAGCTAACTCTCTAGCTAGATCCTGGGACCCCCACCCCACACACTTTTAGGGCTCTGTGGATGAGGGGTATCTGACCTGACCTCTTGGGCCACTTTGGATCACCAGGGCCCTGATGCCCTTGGCTCAGGACCAGGCTAGGATCACAGTGGACTCTCCAGAAGGCAGGTGTATGGGTTGGCGATAGTTCACAGGTGGGCAGGCCGACTAAGGGGGAAGAATCACCTTGCCTTGCGCGTGACTGTGACCCTCAGGGCCGCAGCATGGGATCTACAATATGGTGGTGGGGGGAGGGGAGCAGGCAGTGCTGGGAGCAGACAGTGAGGGGCAGTGTGACCTCTGGGAGTTGCCCTTCCACAGTGCTCTGAGTGGCCTTCCCGGGTCCTCAGGATGTGAAAAGGCAGTTGAAGCCATCTGATGGGAAGGGCTGCGGATGCGCCCCTGTGTGTAACCAAGAGCCTGCCGGAAAGGGAAACCAAGAATAGTCCAAAAGACACATGGAGGGGACTCAGCTGCCACTACGATCCAATGAGCTTTCTCCATCCTCGGCCTTCCCTGCTAGGGGGAAGGGAACATCCTTGCCAGTGTCATTCCTGACCCCCAAGGTCCCCTCAGCTAGCCCAGAGAAGCCTTCTCCTTTGCCCCTGGCCACTCCTTGCTTGTGAATGAGAACGAGGAGCGTGACTCAGGCGGAGGGGAAGGCAGCCGCAGTTAGGTGAGCCTAATTCAAATGCCAAGCAAACACAAATACCACGCTTTCCTATGAATAGCTTCCCCAGCTGTTCTGGGGAGGCCGAGCCGCGTTCTTACCCAAAGTACACTTGCCCTGTTCTCATTTATGAGCTGCGCCAGGAACTGTGGGCTGCTGGGCTGCTTACCTTTGGCCCCTCAAGGCCACCTCCATGTTCTTTGTTCCCTAAGTCTCACCAAAGTGAAATATTAACTGGTAGTGGGACAAAAGAGCCTGGGAGCCTCTGAAGGCAGGGCTGATGGAGAAGGACACTTACCTGGAGGGCATGCTGTTCACTGACCTGGAATTTTCCATCCCTCTTGGGCTCACATGACCAGGGCAGTTTTTCCTTTAAGTCACAAAACTACGATGACTGCCAGAATGGCATGTGCTAAATAACAGGACGGTGACCCGAGCTGTGAATAGCACTGTGGTCACCCAGGGCAGGAAGCTTAGTGATGCAGCGCGGTGGAAAGCCTTAGCCTGCATGGCAGGAGAGCAGGGACCTGGCTGGGCCTTTGCCTTCGGAACAGCCAGAGGAAACTCAGAAAAGCCATGAGATGCCTCGCGTCCCTGTTTCCCCAGATTGTCAAACAAGGGGCCGGCAGGAGCACAGAGGTCTGTTCTGGCTCTGACAGTCTCTGCTTCAGGAGCTGAGACCCAGGAGCCCCATTTTATAGCTGCTTGTGGTAGCTGTGCTTCTTTATGATCTAGGAGAAGCCACCGGGACCCGCCCTCCACTACCTTTGCTGCTTGATTCCCCTTTTCTCCACCTGCCTCACTGTTTCTTGGCCTGTGTCCTTTTTCCTCCTGCTTTTATCTTTCCCTCCAGGCTGAAGAGATAGACTGCAAGTTGATCACATGTCTTTTGAGTCAAGAGGACGTACCTTTGCCACTCTTTAGAGCTATCGCTTCCTAGCTTTGTGGCTCAGGCCAAATTATTTGGTTTCTTTAGGGATCAATGTCCTCATCTATAAAAAGGACCTTATGTTAGGGCTTTGGTAAGGTTTACACCCAGAGCCTTTACCTGAAGGCTCTGCAGATCCCACGTGGTATGTTTACAACTTGAAAGCTGGCATGCACAAAGAACTCATCTCTCTCCCCAAAGCGTTCCTCTAAGCTCTGTTTCTGTCAACGTGGACACTCTCCTAGTAACTGGGGTGTAGGGCTTGATGTCGCCCTGACTTTTCTTTTCCCTGTTGCCTGCAGTAAGTATTTCCCACCCTTTCTGGGGTCTGAGGGTTGTGGGTGGAAGGTGGAAGTCACATGGCCAAGCATGAGGCTCACCTCTCTGCTGAGATGAGGGAATCACTGGACATTTGCTTGTCCAAACACTTGCTGGGGGAAATTAGTTGAGACCACAGTTAATTGGCCAGCATTTATTGGAAGTGGGTGTGGTCCTCACTGACTGGGGCCAGATGGACCAGACTGCACTTCTTTGTGTGAGAGGGTAATAGGCAGGAGACAGGGACTAGAGGGGTTTACAGTCAGCCACCTCGCAGCCTAGCCATATGCTTCCCAGACACCTGTGATGTAAATATCAGTGTGAGCCTCCTGTGGGGCGAAGGCTTTAGTCTGGTGGTCAGTGTTTCCCAGACAGATAATACCCTGACAAACAGCATATGTGCTAGAAGGAAACAGAATTAAAATCACTCCTCAGTTCTACATCCATTCAGGAAGAATGATAAGACTGTGAAAATTCTGCTCCCTTATCAAGATTGGTAGCTGCCTAAATTTCTAACCTTTTAAAATGCCTGCCACTGAACCCAGTCCTTTGAATACACTGGGAATCCATTAACCCCTTTTGGGCACAGGCCCCAGATGTAAAACAATTAGTGTGACCTTGGCTGTGGGCAGCAAGTGGTCTCTACTACCCCACGCCTTCGTATCTTGAAGGTATACTGTCTTTATAATCTATTTCTTTAATAAACTTAGCCTATACTCTATACTAGCCATTGAAAACCCTATGAGGGTCGCTATGAATCGGATACCGACTCGACAGCACCTAACAACAACAACAACAACAACAACATACTCTATACTGCCTGCAGCCGTACCCCTGTGGAACCCAATCCTGTCAGATCTTAGAAGGTAGGCAGGGTTGGGCCTGATTAGTACTTGGATGGGAGACCACCTGGGAACACCAGGTGCTGTAGGATTGGGAGAAGGACCTGGCAACCCACTTCTAAAAAACAGTCGGCCATTGAAAACCCTATGAATAACAGAGAAGCACTGACAACACTGTTTCGCCTGTTGTGCGTTGGGTCCCTATGAGTTGGATGGAACCTAACAACAACAACATACTCTATATCAGGCTGGGGGGTTGGCTCAGTTGGCAGAGTGCTGCTCTGCACTCTCAGAGGCCCTTGGTTCCATCTCCAGTGCCAAAAAAACAGGAGAAGGACAGGACAATCCACTCCTGAAGCAATCTCGAAATAATCAGCCATTGAAAACGCCATGAGGGTTATTATGAGTTGGACTGACTTGACGACACCTAACAATAATACTCTATACTATAATTTCTGTATTTCTTATAATTTCTTTTATCTGGGGAAACACAGATAAACTGAGGTATCTGCTGCCAGGGAGGGTAGGTAGTTGCTTCTGGGAAGGGACCTGAGCTCCCAGTCCTCCACACTTCCTTCTGTAAATCTGATTCCCATTTCACCCCCTCCCCCCCGGATGTGGGTGCTCACTCTGAAGCATGTGTTATCTCTTTCCTCTACTTAAGGAACTTTGAACTGCTTCACTCTCTTACTGACTTGCCCTAAAGTTCTTTTTTGTGATGGAGTCAAGGACCCAACATCTCTCCTGAATGTAGATCCCAAGAAGAACTCCTCAGAGCAGATGGTAATGTTGGAGTATAGCACTCCTATACCCACTGACAAGTGGACTTGCTGTTGACTGGCCTGTTTTTCAGAATCTGCCTTATGCAAATTCATGTTCCCTGGGGTACTGCAGGTTGTACCTGGCAATGGCTTTCAGAGGTGGCATTGGCTAAGGGAGGAGGAAACCCCTAATTAGCTCATATACCTAACACGTGGGGAAAATCTTTTTTAAATACTTCCTCTGTAGGATGTGACTCTGTGAGCATGTGGCTCAGTGGACCGCAACCTGAGTTTGAGGACCACAACCTGAGTTTGAGGACCCACCGTTCCCATGGCCAAGAACCTTTGTGCAGTGCACAACCTGTCCAACCTTAAGTGGTGCCTTAACTCCCATTCCTGACCCTGGCACCAACCTGTGCATCACAGTCCAGCTCTCGGGAGGGCAGAGTCCATGGCTCTTTCATCAGCGAAGCCCCAGGGCCTAGCAAAGTTCTGGCACAATGTACGTGCTCAGTCAATATTATTGAATTTTGAATGAATCTATGATTGAATGACAGGTGCCTTCTAGCTAGGGATACTTGGTATAAGTCATGCCCAAGAGCTCTGTTGCCAATAGAGTGGGATAGTTGGGAGTGTGTATTCTGGAATCACACAAAACCAAGTTTAGATATTGCCCTTCCTTTTAACAGATGCGTGATCTTAACTTCTTCATGGCTCACTTTCTCCATCTGTAAATGCAGGTATAGTAACCTCTACACAATATGTGTGTGGTGAGCACCTATACCAGTGTTTGACCATAGGGTGCATTGCAAGTGTTAATCTCCTGGGGAGCCTGAGGATGACTGAACCTGACGTCTCTCAGATCTCAATCACAAAGCTTCTCCCATCATTTTTAATGGATATCTTGGATATGGTTTCAGGTGACTTGTGGTTGCAATGATTTGTTTGTTCCTGCACCCATCTATACACAATTACTGGGGGTGTCAAAACCCATTAGGTACTTAAACATTCAGTACTTCATGCACTTCCCAGAAAGGCATGACTGCTGTTGGTTAGGTTATAGGTATCAACCTACTGCTTCTCATGGCTGTGCCCCAGTAGCCTCTATTTCTTGTTCTTGGAGACCTGCCATGATCATGTAGCTGATCTGTTGCCTTCAGCAAAGGCAAGGAAAACAATGGTCTCTCCACAGGACTTTGCCCTCCCACAGGCTTAGGGACCACAAGTCTTACATATAGGGTAGAAAAGGAAGGGCAACAGCTTCTGAAGATGTTCAGAAATATAATCAACACACACACACACACACACACACACACACACGGGTGCTGGGAAAGTGCACAGTAGCAGTCTGTCTAAACAAGTGAGTCAACATGGGTCATCCTTAGCAATATTGCAAGTTGGATTTTGCGAAAGTCTTTGCAGAGGAGCTACAGAAAAGTTACTGATTAAATTCAGACTATGACTTGATGCCTATGTCCTTGGGGTCTTAAAGACAATCTTGACTTCCTTAAGCTTACCACGTGCTTTTTAAAGCACTAATGTTGGGGTTGGGGGTTCAGCTCAGTTGGTAGAGTGCTTTGTAGCATGCACTGAGGCCTTGGGTTCAATCCCCAGCACCCCCCCCAAAAAAACCCAAAACATTAATATTGGCCCCAGCTAGTGGGTCAAGAGGGCAAGTGACTTAGTAGGGGTGGATAAGTGAAGGGGAGTAAGGGAGGCAGAGGGGAGATAAAGGGATACATACAGAACTGAGGATCAAAAAGCATAGACTTAATCTCGATTTTTCCATGATTGATTGGTTATTTGATTGATCAACCTGACAATCTTCCAAGGCACCCGTTTCTCTGTTGTATTGGAGTAGCATGGAGACATCTAGAAATTATGTGGTCATGGCTGGAAGCAGCGGCATGTAACTGTAGTCCCAGTTACTGAAGAGGCTGAGGCAGGAGGATTGCTTGAGCCCAGGATTTAAGACCAGCCTGTGCAGCATAGCATGACCTCATCTCTTGGAGTAAAAAATGAGACCATAGATTAGCATATGTGTGCAGCACATAATGCATGGGAAGTCATGGTGGGTGTGATCCCCATGGTGAGCCAGGGCAGGGAGCCCATATTCTGGTTCTACAACCTCCTGGTAAGGTCCAAGGGACCCTTAAGAGAGGGAAAGAGGAAAGATCTGCAGAGGATTCCAGTCTATTTTGGGGTGGGGTGCTGCCTTCCTGATAATTTAGCCAGAGTACCTGTCCTTTCTTATTCAGGTGACAGGACTTCATGGCAGGCATTAAAAACTTCTCTCATTATAAAGCAGGCCCATTCTGGGTGAGAGGGCAGAGAGGAGGGAGACAGTGCAGACTACGGAGGACACGCAGCCCCAATGTGGATGTAGGTTGAGACCTTGCCAAAGTGCAGGGAGACCCATGTGCAGAAGACACAAACTGCTGGAGGGTGAGGGAAGGCCAAGCTGGGACATGGGGAGACCCAGAAAGCAGAGTGAGCCTTGCAGCTGGGCAGCTGAGCCCTGGTGATGGCTGATGTCAAGCTTCTGCACAGGGATCGGAGTATCTCTTGCAATGTGTGTGCTAGGAAGGCAGACCTCATCAGAGGCCAGGGCTGGGAGTAGGGAAGGTGGGAAAGAAAACTCAGTAATCACAATAAATTACATATATGTGTGTATATTTGCAGTAATGAGTGGTCAAACTCAAGAGATTACACATACAAGGCAAGTGCTCCACCACTGAGCTGCACCCTTAGCCCTGTTTTTATTTATTTATTTATTTATTTATTTATTTATTTATTTATTGAGACAGTGTCTTATTAAATTATGCAGACTGCATTTGGGCTCAAACTTGCCATCCTCCTGCCTCTGCTTCCTGAGTCGCTGGGATTATAGGCGTGCACCACCACAGCCGGTTGTGTTTTTATTTGTTATCTTGAGACAGGATCTCACTGAGTTCTGCAGGCTGCCTCTGTCCTCGTACTTATGATCGTTCTGTCTCAACCTCAGCTTCCCAGGTCACTGGGATTACAGGTGTGCACCACAGTGTCTGGCTAATAAATGATCTTTTAAGGTAATGCAGATGTTCTTTGATTTAAGAGGTGATTTCTTCCTGAGAAACCCATCACATGCTAAAAATATCATAAGTCAAAATTGTATGGAATCCACATGCCCTGCCTTGCACCTTAGCTCAGCAACAGCACATCGTAGGATGTCAATGGCTTCACCTCTAATCTGAGGCTGGTTGGGAACTGATGCTTTTTGCCTCTGCCCAACATTGCAGAGTATTGTGACACCTATTGCTAGCCCTGGGAAAGATCAACATTCAAAATTCAAGGGATGATTTCTACTGAATGCATATTATTTTTGCATCACAGTAGCATTGAAACACTGTAAATAAAATCATCATAAGTTAGTGACCATGTGGACTTTAAAACTTAATGCCAAAAAATCACGATGAGCAAGTGCCCCTAAATTTAAATACAGACTTGCATTGGTTTGACTGGGCTTCCCTCACCTCACCGCACTCCTAGGCCTGTTGGGTGCTACTTCAGCAACTAAGAAGCTTTCAGATGGAAACTTTCCTGCTCAGCCTGTACTTCTGAGAACCCCTACCCATGGTAACTCCTTAATGACTTACTCTTTATTGAGATGGGGTGGGGTGATACCATTAGTGAGGGCAAGGAATCTTCTGAGACTTTTCTTTTTCTTTTCTTTTTTTTTTTTCTTTTTTCTTTTTTGGTGGTACTGGGGGTTGAACCCACGGCCTCGAGCTTACATGCTTTGTAAGTGCTGTACCACTGAGCTGTGCCCCCATCCCACTTTTTTTACTTTTTGAGACAGTGTCAGACTAAATTATACAGACTGCCTCTGGTCTCGAACTTGTGATCCTTCTGCCTCCGCCTCCTGAGTTGCTGGGATTACAGGCGTGCGCCACTGCACCCGGCTCTGAGACTTTTCTCGTTTGAGAAAATTCAGCACACACAACACATACCCAAGTTTCATCCCTGGTGAGGGCAGTGTACAACCCTCAGGAACGTGTGCTGGGAAAAGGGATGTGTAAATTTGGGGGGAGGTAACATGCTTTTACACGTTAAGAGACTGGCTTGTGCCTCTTTAGTGAATGGTTTCTTTTGTATATGTTCATCTTGTCAATTCCTTACCAACTAAATATTGAAAGTGGGGCACTCATTCATTTGTGCAATTGGCAAACATTTATCCAGCTCATTATGGGACAAGCACTTGTTTGGTGCAGAGAAAACAGGTAAATTGAAGAGGCCCTGACCTGGAAGTACTCCGAGCATGATGAGGGAGACGTTTGAGGGACAGTGTGCACGAGGATGATGTCAGAAGATTTTCACAGGCCATTACCATCACAGGCCATTGCAGAGCCCAGGAGTGGGATAGCTAACATGACCCCAACACAGCTAGTGCTGGGGAGTCAGCTAAGGGAGGAGGGAAAATGTTTTCGGCAGATACAACTGTATGTGTAAAGCAACGATTCCCTAGTGCCCTCCATGTGTCAAGAGAAAATGGGGCCATGCCCTCAGCACCTCCCTACAGGCTGCTCTGAATAAATCCACAGGCTGTGTAAAAACAATGGCCCCTATAGCCAGATAGGGCTTCCTGGCCAGGGCTCTGCAGTCCTGGATGGCTGGAAGCCCCTTGTTGAGTGTGGGTCTAACATCCTGGTTTTCTGTCCTAGAACATTTCTCATATGCCTATAATTGCTGGGGTCCTTGTCTATGTCCTGCACTAGGCTATTAGTGTCATGGTGCTAGGATGAGTCTGTCTTGTCCATTCTGGTAGCCCCAGGGCCCAGCAGACTGTGGTTCATAGTACGTGCTCAGTAAAATACTTATTCAAAGAGGAACTAAACAAATGATACAAGGCAACAAGGTCAAAGATGCACAAATCACTTAGCAACTAGAGTTTCTGGTCTTCCTTTTCTATTCTTTGAATATTATCCAATGTGTGGACTTTGGCTATAACCAGATGCCCAATATACTAGATGCCCAATAAATTCTTTTTTAAAATTTATTTTTAATTGATGCATAATAATTGTACATATTTATGGGGTATAGTGTGATAATCTGATACACACATGTGATATGTAATGATTGATTCTAGATAATTAACATTTCCATCTCCTTAAACATTTATCTTTTCTTTGTGTTTGGAAACTTTGAACTCTCCTTTCCTTTTTTTTCTTTTTTTAAATGTATAAGTTGTAAACTGTAGTTACCCTACTGGGTAGGACACTAGAACTAATTCCTCCAATCTAACTGTATTTTGGTCCCATATCTGACCTCCTCTGCCTCCCTCCTCTCCGAGCAGAATCAGATGGTATGTGGGGGTGGGGATTGTTGACATCCACATTTCTAGGCTCTGTACCTTAGAACTCTGAGTCAGAATCACTGCAATGAGGACAGGGAATGTGAGCTTTTAGCATATACCCCAGGTTCTAGAATAACCACTTTTTTGAGTCTGCCTGTTAACAACTCACTTCAGGGCATCTCTTCAATCCCTAAGGCTAAAACAACTTTGGAAAGATTTCAAGAGAGCACATGAATGATTTAGGGGAAATAGGACTTGTTCATAAAGAAAATTAAAAATGTTATAGGATTGACTGTATGATGTCATGACTATGGTTTATAAAGAGTTAAAAGAAACAATTTTGAGTGGTAGGGTCTAGATATTTTATTCAGGTACCAGGCATGTAAGCAGGAATAATGGAATGACATAGGCAAAGAGAATTTGGGCCAGATATCAAGGAAAACAGCCTGACAATATTAAAAAAATAGTTATAGACTCATTTTACATGGTGAAGTAAACTGAAATATCAGTCCGTTCGGTGGAAAAAAACAGTTGGGCAGCAGCATTTGAAAAAACAACCAACTGAGTGGGTAAGTTTTCTCTCTCACTCTCTTTTTTAAGCTGTTGTTTTGATGTCTGAAGGTTTGTTATCCTAAGTCCCAGGAATCAAAAGGATTTTAATAAGTAAAACTGTGGCTCATGAAAACTGTCTAGGGCAGGAAGTACCTTTTGGAGAAGTAAAAATCTGGCATGAAACTGCCTCGGGCATCCCATGGAGCCCATCCTGGAAATGGTGTGAATATCAAAGAACCTGACATTCACTCAGAGCTGACTGGGTGTCAGGCCCTGGACCATTATGTCCACAGATTCTCGTCAAGTAAGTGTTACACTCATTTCACAGATGAGG
Source organism: Pedetes capensis (assembly GCA_007922755.1). NCBI lineage: Eukaryota > Metazoa > Chordata > Mammalia > Rodentia > Pedetidae > Pedetes > Pedetes capensis. The sequence continues at coordinate 4,559 of VMDO01013159.1, read as the reverse complement.
AAAGTCAGGCTGGAAGAGTGCGAGTTATGAGGAAATGAGGAGCCTGACATTTGAACCCTCATCCATGTGACTTTTTCTCTGCAAGCAGATATTGGGTATGAAGGACTATAGCCATCACTTTTGTCTGTCCCTGGCTGGGGTTTAGCTCGGTACAGTGCTGCTTTGAGCTCTCTGAGGACCTGGGTTCAATCCCAGCACGGTAAAAGTGCGAGAAGGACGTGGCAGTCCACTCCCTAAGCAATCCCAAAACAATCAGCCATTGAAAACCCCATGACAGTTGCTATGAGTCGGACCCAACTCCATGGCACTTAACAACAATAACAGAGTGCCAAGGTGACCTAACAAACAGACATGCATGGATGACCAAACTCTGAACAACCTTGATCCTGGGAAGCTCTATGAGAATTTACCGTGTTTTTCTCATTTCAAATCAGCGTTTTTAAATGCTAATAAGGTAGATTTATGGAGCAGTGAGTGGAAGGAGACGCTATATGGGTGATCTTTCAGGCTGAGAGGAGGTCTCAGGACCAGAAGCAATAATGACAGCCATATGTCCCACCCCTTTGCAGCCCTTCCTCTTTCCTCTTCATCATCTGCCTCTTTTTCCTCCTTGCCAGCCCCATCCCCACCATCTCAAACACCACTACCATCATCCACCACTGCTACCACCAACACCACTGTCCTTCCTGTCACCATCATCACCATCACCACCACCATCCTCCCTGCTGCCATTCTTACCACCACCACCACCATCACCACCATCACCATCCTCATTCTACCTTTCCTACCGCCATCACCACCCTCATGTGCTTATGGAAAAAAATATAACACACTCGATGTTGTTTGTGAATGTGATTCACCACCACTTCCATCCCAAAGAACCGAAAGAATCTACTGTGGTAGGTGGTTCTCCTTTTTATATCAGGTGCACTTTGGAGAACATGAAATAGACAACAGATGATGTCACCATAAAAGTAAAATAGCTAGAGAAGGTGATGCATGCCTATAATCCCAGCACTCAGGAGGCCAAGGTAGGAGGATCATTTGTTTGAGGCCAGCCCAGTCTACATAGTTCCAGGCCAGCTTAGGCTACATAGCAAGACCTTGTCTCAAAAACAAAAACCCAAAATGACAACAAATGGCCAAACTGCGTCTTACATATTTCGGACATGTAGTCAGGAGAGAACAATCCCTGGAGAAGGACATCATGTTTGGAAGAGTGGCAGGTCAACGCAAAAGAGGAAAATCCTCCACCAGATGGATTAACACAGTGTCTGCAACAATGGGCTTAAACATAAATAAGATGGTTTGCCTGGCACAGAATCGGCAAGTGTTTCGATCTGCTGTACATAGGGTCGCTATGAGTCGGACTCGACTCGACGGCACCTAACAACAACAACAACAAACAGCAACAGAAACAAAACGAAACAAAACCAAAGCCATAATTCCTCACTCCAACATTCACAAAAGAACAATCACGTGCCAAGTAGTTCAGGCTGCAGGGTTCCTTTAAAATAAAAGCAGATATAAAGGGAGCTTGGCTTTTAACCTGCATCAGGTTAAAAGAAATGTGCCTCCGGTAAACCCCAGCATCATGATGTCCTGAGTGGAAGCTAAGACTGTGGCTGAGAGGGTGCCTCAGAACCTGCTTCACACACACACATACACACACACACACACACACACACACACACACACACACACACACACACACACGGGATAGGGTTCTGCAGCAGCCTTGCCCTGCTGGGAAACCACAGACTTGGGAGTCACCTGATAAACAAGGGAAAGGCTTGGTAGCAATCAGAAGACTTGTTTTTTGGAAGCAGCAAAATGACATCAGCAACAACTGTCCTCCTCAGCTCCCTAATTGCCCCCTTACTGTGGAGGCCTGGGAAGGCTCTTGGGGCCTCTGGGCTCGTAACCAGCTCTGCTGAGTTAAGTGCTCTGTGCAAATAAGTCCCCAGGGGCTGCAGACTTGTAAACAGCTCTCCAGCTCATATCCAGACACAAGCTCGGGATTAAAACAAAAATCTGCCTGATTTCAGATCCCTAAGTCCAGAGAGGAGCTGGGCCTGGCCCTGTGCCAGAGGAAGGGATCCCAGGAAGTTTGCTGGTTCAATAGCGGACCTGAGGAGCAGCGATATGAGGGAAGAGGCAAGAGGGAAGAATGGCTGTGGGAGCAGCTCCAACCCCACTTGGAAAGGGAAGGCACCCTTAGTACAGAGGCTGGGATGGTGCCAGTAAAGACAAGTTTTGCTGACAAAGTAAAAGAGAGGGAAATGAAAGGGAAAGAAATGCAGAGGAGAGAGAAGAAGGAGAAGGGCAAAGGGCAGCCAGCAGCTAAGGAAGCCGTCCAGTATCCTCCAAGGGACTGATTGTTGTAATGGACCAGGGTCAAACACTTTTTGTCTGCCCTCACCAAGGGCAGTTCACAGTAGCTGGTGACAACTGTACTTCACTGTCGTATTTGCTGCCACTGCACTGCACATGTAAAAGTGGTTAAGACAGCAAATTTTATGCTATGTGTATTTTACTAGAATGCAAAACAAAAATTGGAAAAATAACTAGGTGGGGTTCTAGGTAAGATCCCCAAATACTAGGACATTTTCATCAATAAAAAATAAGAGAAATGAAAGGTAAAATCTTACAGGACATGTGCATACTGAAAACACTTGGCCAGAACTGATGCCATGACTCCTCATTTTGACTAAAAAGTCAGGGGGAAAGTGTTAAAATATCATCAATGGAATTTTCTGTGGATTGTTTTGCTTTTATATCTTGTATATATGTGTATTTATTTATTTACTAACTCGACGGCACCTAACAACAACAACAACAATTTATTTATTTACTTCTTTTTTTTTTTTTTTTTTGAGACAGGGTCTCTTTATATAGTCCAAACTGGCCTCCAACTTATAATCCTCCAGCCTCAGCCTCTTGGTTACAGGCTCACATGACCACATCCAGCTTGGCTTTATATCTTGCACTTCCATTGCAGGCATGATTGGCATGACACTTGCTCCTATGTCTTTCCTCAAGTCTCCCTGATGCCGTCTAATCCTGTAAGAGATAACACTATGTCATGTTGTCCCCCAATTATGGCTTCCTTCAAAGGAGGGATTCATCTCTCCTGGCTGGGGCACCAACTAGGATCCTTGTGTTGAATGAAAAGATATTGACTTCTATCATAGGCCATTTTCCTTTGCTATCACCCAATACCACGGACTGGGTAACATATGAACAGTAGAAGTTTATTTGGCTCATGGTTCTGGAGGCTGGGAAGTCCAGGGGCAGGTGCTGACATCTTGTGGGCAGCTAGTGTTGTCCTTCCTTCCTGCTGGGTCACGACATGGTGGAGGCCATCACACAGCAAGACAGAGCATGTATGTTGGCTAGAGTCTCTCTTCCTATTCTTATAAAACCACTAATGCCATCATGGGAGGGCCCACCCACATGACTTCATCTAATCCTAACTACCTCCCAAAGACTCCTCTTCCAACTACCATTAACAGGAATCTGGGGATCAAGTTTTCAATGTGCCCACTTTGGGGGGATATATTCAAGCCTTAGCTACTTCTAAGTGTTGCTTTCCAAAAGATCTTTTGTTGCTGACTTGGCAGCCTTCCTGCCTACCATTTTATTACCTGTTCTCACCAGTTAAGCCCATAGAGGAAAAGAGCAGCAGGTAAGAAAAATAAGGGTGGTGTGGTGAGGGGGACTGGAACTGAAAGGAAGCTTGTAAAGAATCCATAGGTATCAATGAGCTTCCTGCCAGTTTTCTAAATGGATTATGTATTTTTTTTACTTTAAAATTTATAATTATCTGTTTCTTTATGCAAAATGGGCTCAGTAGCTAGGCAATACAATAAGGTGAGTTTCTAAAGGACAAAACTCATTTTTCCACTGACTTCATCACAAGACCACAGATGTGTTCCCACAGGAAGAGAAAATCCTCCAATTAGAGAAAAAAAATTTATTATGAGCAGAGGTTAAGTGGAGCCAGGCCTGTGTCAGACATGACCACCTGTTTTTCTCACAAGATTCTACCTGCCTGGGGTCAAATGATGGAAGACAGAATGAATCAGTGAAAAGAGCATAGGATTTGGAGCTAAGCAGATTTGGACCCCAGCTCTTCTAACAGGTATCATAATGTTAGGTAAACTAGGCAGCCTCTGAGCTTCAGCTCCCATAGCCACAAAAACACAACAGTTCTATCTGTTTTGTAGGGTGATTGCCAGGTTTGAATGAGACAGTATCGTGAAGTGCTTGGTATATATACCAAGGTTCTTATAAGTGGTGGCTACTTTTACCTGCCTGTAGCTATAGCCCTGTGGCATCCGATCCCGTCAGATCTCAAAAGCTAAGCAGGGTTGGGCCTGGTTAGTACCTGGATGGGAGACCACCTGGGAACACCAGAAGCTGTAGGCTTGGGAGAAGGACCTGGCAACCCCCTCCCAAAAATCAATCTGCCATTGAAAACCCTATGAACAGCAGAGAAGCACTGACAATAGTGTTTCCCCTGTTGTACAGAGGGTCGCTATGAGTCGGATACTGAC
>VMDO01013158.1:0-59343 GCA_007922755.1 Pedetes capensis | reverse complement strand
TTTTTTTTTTTTTTTTTGTCTTGAGACTGGGTCTGGCTAAGTAAATTAGGCAGGCTGCCTCTGGCCTTGAACTTGCGATCCTCCTGTCTCCCCCTCCTGAGTCCCTGGGATTATAAGGGTGAGCTACCACACCCATCCAGGTAATTCTGTTTTTAAAAATGCAGTGATTTCAGATGTCAACAGGCCATGACTGATTTTTGAGAAACATGCTACTTGAAGCCTGAATGTTAATTACCACTTTTAGGGCTTCCCCAGTCTAGACATCTTTGTTTCTGATCCAAAGCTATACTCATTGGAAAAATAAATAGTATCATTTGGGAGATACCTCTGAGCAAGAGGTAGACATTGACAAATTACTAGTAGATTGGGGGTGGGGGGAAGATAAAAACTATAGGCAGGACGTTCTCTCCTTTCAGTTCTAGGATAAATAAATTTTCCTTCAATCTCACAAAGTGTAACAAAGAGTAATGGATGCTGTGAAAATTGGATTTGACAGTAGTGACTTTTTTTTTTTTTCCTACGTTGACAGGGTACATTGAGCTTTTTGCAGATAAGCACTATCTACTATCAGGCTTATTTAAAAAATTTCCAGTGACCATGTTTTGGTAGATTTCACAGGATAATTTTCACAAAATAGTTAATTGAATACTACATTTACTATTTTCATACTGTAAGATACATGATTTAACCTAGCCATTCTAAAGACACTTTTCAAAAGCTCAGATGGAGAAGATATTCTTTATTGTGTCCGTGGTATTGTGCTAAATTCTTTAAATACATTATCATCTCATTTATTCCTCCTCACAGGACCCATGGCCATCTTAAAAAGAAGTGGGGTACTTGCCCTAGATTATTCATCTAGTACATGTTGGGGTCAGACTGAAGTTTAGGTCTGTTCATTCAGGCAAAATTTGCTTAGCACTGGAGACCCGAGACGAATAAAGCGTGGTCCCGTGCCCTGTCGTAAACGCGATGACGGAGGTATGCTCGGGCTGCAAAGGGACCACACAGGAGGCGCATTTATGCTTTCTGGATAAAATGTAAATCCTTTTGCTTAGCACACCATGACCTACTCTTCCAAATCTGTCGCCCTCCCACCAGGTCCGCTGGGACTCGGTCGCTCTTCTTGCAATAGACCAAAGACTCCAGAGTTTGGACTCTCCAGTTTCGGGGAGCTCAGGTCTTGAGGTTCAGGCCCAGGAGCCATGTCTTCAGCTCACCCCCCACCGTATCCTTGCCCCTCACATCACTCCACTGCACCCTCAACCCTTGTCCTCAGCTTCTACCCTCTTCTCAGCATCCTCAACGCGTCCGCCCTGCAGAAGCCCGTCACGTGGGGGTGCCCGGGCGCCAGGCAGCGCACCGGAAGCGGCGGCGCGTGACGTCAGAGGGAAGTTAGGAGCGCCGCAGACTGTGGTTGGAAGTTGCTGTCGTTGGTGCCTCACTCTTAATGTTCCCCCGCCTACTGGTAGCACAGCGGGTGTGGACCCCGCGGGGGCTGTTGTAAGGCGGAGAGAGTTTGGACCCTCGCGCCCCGCTGCACCTGCTTGTGCGCCCTCCCAGCTAACCGCCGGGTGCCTGGGGCTGGGGCGTGAGGCCCGCCTGCGAGGTACGTTCCTGGGAGACCTCTGAGGCCTTCCCCTGGGGCCTCCTGGAAGGGAAGCAGGGTCCAAATTACCGAAAGGACCTAACCCTGATCCCGGACCAGGCTCTTTCACATACGAGACTCGCGTAATCCACACCTCACCTGGGAAGGGAGTGCTTGTTCCTGTGTTTACTGATGAAGAACCTGGGGCTAAGAGAGGTGAAGTCCTCTGCCCCAGGGTGTGCAGCTGGGAAGTGACAGATCTGGATTCTAAGCGAGTTCCCACCGGCGCCAGTTCTTGTTCTTTGCAGAGCATCAGAGTTCTTAGGTTTATCCTCATAGAGAATCGCAGGGGGAGGGCGGCATTGGTTGACAAACGGCTTCTGGGGACTCCACAAATTGAGTAAGTCTGGAATGGGGCACTGGAATCTGTTTTCAACCCTTGCCCCCTGACAAATAACATATCGCTCCCATTTGAACGGAGCGAGAAGGTGAGCAGGTCATAGCCCCTCTGGGGCCATAGCTAGTTGTGTTAAGCTTTTAAGGCCTCAATTCAGAGAGAGTGTCCAAGGGGGTCTTCCTTCACACCTGTTGTGGGTCTGGAGAATTGGTTTTGATTGTTGTCACAAACTTTTGGACAGACGACAGACTCTGTGTATCCCTACCTATTAAACGGTAAGCATGTAATTCTTAGCACATGGGGGAAGTCTTGAATAGATTCCTGGGCCCGGCTCAGCTCACTGAATCAAGAGACCTGAGTGATGGGGCCTGGATATCTGTAGGCTAAACAAGCTATAAAACAAGTGTGTTACCCTTGAGAACTTGAAATATGTAGCTTTCATAGACCCATAAAGAAGTTGATTATAGATTCAGAACATGTGGCCTTACCCTACTTGTTTTTGTTTTTTGTAGCTATGCATGCTTCTGCATTTGCTACAGACTAAATCTTTCTTGAAAAAAATGCCAAGTCAGTATTACTAGCTATTGTGAGGTTCATTTATCAGTTAGCTAAGGACTGGAACCTATAAAATTTGAATTCCTAATCCACCTATTACTGATGTCATTGAGTGACTTTGGTTAAGTCACTGAACCTTATGGTCCCCATACATATTGGCATATCATCATCTGCACTGCTTATCATAAAGACAGATGACTATGTGTATCTTAAATCAAGTTTTCTGGAGGTAGGTCACGGATATTTTAAATTTTAATGTCTTATTTTTAATGTTTAAAATGGTAAATAATAATTGTGTATGCTTATGGGATACATTCTGATGTTTACTTTATAGAATGTTTAAATCAACCTAATCCATTACCTCACATACTTTTGTAGTGAAAACATTGAAAATCTGCTAGCAGTTTTGAAATATACAGTGTATTGGTATTTATTATAGGCACTATTCTATGCTGTAGATCACTGAAGAGTGTTTTGTCTAACTCAAACTTCATACCCTTTGATCAGTAGCTTCCTTTTCCCCACTCATCCCCTTCCTTATTGTTGTTTTTAGGTGCCATTGAGGCAGTGTCCAACTCATAGCAACCCTGTGGTTGCTATGAAACTAAACAACAATCTATGCTATGATACTAAACAACAATCGAAACACTATTGTTAATGCTTCCCTGCTATACATAGGGTTTTCAACAGCTGATTGTTTGTTGGGAGTGGGTGTTCCCAGGTGCTCTCCCATCCAAGTACTAACCAGGCTGGATCCTGCTTACCTTCTGAGATCTGATAGGATCGGATGCCACAGTGGTATGGCTGCAGGCTCGTCCCCCTACTAGCCACTAGTAATCACCATTCTACTCCTTACTTCTATGAGTTTGACTTTTTTCGATTCCACACGTGAGATCTTGCAGTATTTGTCTTTTTGTGCCTGTCTTATTTCACATAGCAGAAAGTCCTTCAAATACATCTGCAAAAAATGCTTTTAACAATTTTCCTGAAAAGTTTGATGCAGCCAATAGTAATAAAATATGGAGATGCACTTGGAAACTGAATCTTAGCCTATTTCTCAATGTCTGTGTAAGGGACAATATAATTATTTTCCTTATGTTTTGCTCCTGGAGGCTAATAAGAATAATGAGATTTATGATAGGTCCTGGTTTTAATATTTCTTAATATGCACTTTCTTGTGAAAGAAGTGAATGTATAATGATACGTTTACAAAAGATAATCCAGCAGTCCCAAGTGAGTTTGTAGGCTCCTTGATTGAGATATTGTGATGACAGAAATTGATAGTATGTAAAAGCACTGATTGCTTTTGAGCCATCTCTTCTTCCTGAAAGGGTTATAATTACCCCTTGACAGGCCAAGCTTTCACAACCTTAACCAAAAGCACTTTTTTTTTTAAACAGATACCATTTTATGGTTTGAATAAGGAATGAAATCTTCTGAACGCTCAGAACAGAAGCCTTTTTGCTCAACATGGAGGACAAAAGACGGCGAGCCCGAGTGCAGGGAGCCTGGGCTGCTCCTGCTAAGAGCCAGGCTTCTGCTCAGCCAGGCAAGAATCTGTAGAGATTATGTGTGTGTATTTATGGATGTGGACGACTGTCACCCTCTTTTGTTTATATCCTTTTGGTTTATAATGAACTCCCATTTCAGTGAATGTTAAGGGATTATTTAAAATATGACTGGCATTTTGTTGATGATGTTCTAAAGGAAACTATTTATTGTTCCTGCTGTTCAGTCAATACCCTCAAACCCTCCATTGTGTCAGGGTCTTCTGTTGACTTTACCAGTTAATTTTATATATCATAGAGTCATCTCCAAGTGAGTTATATTGGCGCTTGCTTGGTAGAGGATGATAAAAACAGATTTTCCCTCATTTATGCTGTAGTCGCTCTTATTTCAGCTACCACTGCCAGGAGCCATCTCTACGAGCCACCTGGTCAGTCCTGGAGGAATAAGGAGCATCAGCTCTCTGACAGAGAGTTTGTGTTCAAAGAACCTCAGCAGGTATATTGTTCTTTCTTTTTTAAGAGTAACACAAATTTGCTTATACAAGCTATATTCATGTAGCAGATCCTCAAATAGTGACTAGATAAATTCACTAATGAGTAGCAATACAAAGGCCTACAATAATAATGAAATGTGAAATATTTTAGTTTCCTCGTATATCTGAAGATTCTTCATATTATGCCTCTAATTTATCACCTTGTGGTTTTCATACATATTTTTCTTTTCTTCCTTTTTTTTTTTTTGGCAGGGAGGCTGTTCGATGATTAGAGGCTAGAGGTTATAACACGACTAGGGCTAGTATGGGTGATCTAACGTCTAATAGCCTGCAGCCGTAGCCCTGTGGCATCTGATCCCGTCAGATCTCGGAAGCTAAGCAGGGTCGGGCTTGGTTAGTACCTGGATGGGAGACTGCCTGGGAACACCAGAAGCTGTAGGCTGGGAGAAGGACCTGGCAACCCCCTCCCAAAAATCAATCTGCCATTGAAAACCCTATGAACAGCAGAGAAGCACTGACAATAGTGTTTCCCCTGTTGTACAGAGGGTTGCTATGAGTCAGATACCGATTCGACGGCACCTAACAACAACAACAACAAAGTCTAATAGTTGTAAAATTGTGCTGTATTCAGTGCTCTTACAACAGATGTCTTTAGAATTGGGTTGAAAGTTCAGTTGTTACAGCAAAATGGCTGATTTCTAGCCCTTTTTTTCATGGAGGAAAAATATAAGAAACCAAGAAGATTTGCTCTTTTAGGGCTGGGGGTGTGGTGCTGGGGATCAAACATAGGGCCTTGTGCATGTTTGGTAAGCTCTCTACCACTGAGCTACACTTTCGGTGGTCACCTTTTTAAAGACAGAGTCTTGCTATGTGGCCCAGGCTGCCTTTGAACTCAGAATCCTCATGCTTCAGCCTCCTAAGTACTGGGATTACAGGTATATGCCACCACATCCAACTTTACTTTGTAGTAATATGGAAAAAGAGTTTTTAACTTGCTATAGTAATGATTGTATAAACAATTATCAGAACTTCTTCTTCTGTAGTATATCTTCTGTTTTTTTAAATCTCCTTTTATGTAATGGTTTTTCCAGAGCCAGTGGCCAGTGGGAAAGTTTATTAATTCTAATTGCATTATCTTTTTCCTTCTGCTAGCAAGTGCAAAGTACATAATAGAATCGAGTTCTAATCTACATCTGATTTTGTAGTCCCCTAGAATTGTTGAAGGGTGTGGATTAGATGCAAGAATATACAGTAGATCTAAGAAAAGAAGGGCCAAGGGGTGGAATAGTGGGAGGTTAGAGTAAAAGGGGGATAGTTGTAAGCCTGATTTGTTTTGACCAGAAATGAGAATATATAGAAAATCAGTTTTCCTGACCATTAGGAATTATTCTAGAATTAAGGTGTGCCTGTTTCCTTGCAGGTAGTACGGACAGCCCCAGAACCACGAGTGATCGAGTAAGTAATTTGCTGCCTTTCTGTAATTGTTGCTCACAGTGGAGAGCCAGAATCTTTCCTCACCCTAATTTTTCCATCTGGAAGAGAATGGTCCAATAATTCTCTTAGTTTTCACCTGGGATATTTCTATCTCTGTCTTTAAGCTTGATCTTTTGAGAAGACTTTCTGAATTTGCTGATGGTATGGAAAATATAACATGATCTCTATACATTGAATTTTGACCCTGGTGCAGATTTCCTGGCCCTGTTTTACTGGTATCCATAGACAGTGAGCTAAGACATCTCAGCTAGAGGTGAAGGGATTTTTTTTTTCCTTAGTCATTGGAGCTTGGCTCTTTGTACAGCCTATAAGCACTGTTTTCCTAGCAATGCCTATGACAGCTGCTGCAATCTAAATGACCTTCCAGCCTGTTTATTAAAACCACATGATTGCTCCAGAGCTATTTAAATGATACTAAATATCCCTCTTGCCAGTCCTGGTGGTGCACGCCAATAGTCAACAAGCTGCAGAGGATGAGACAGGAGGATTGTGGGTTCGAGGACAGCCTGGGCAAATATCCCTCTTATATTCATCTGTGTCTAAAATGCTATTATCTGAAACTTTGACTTGCCTTTTTCTGTTTCTCAGTTCCCACCTGATATAAATAAAGTATCAGTTATAACTACCCTTTTATTTTAGCATATTAGCATTAGATGGGTGTTTGCCCATGAGCAATCTGTTATGCTACTTGGCTGTTTACAGGTTGGCTTGTATATGTCAGAAGAATTTGAAACTACTACAAATGTCAACATGATTTCAAAGAGAATATCTAGTCTTTGCTATTAGTTAACTACAAAACTAGTCCTTAAGTGAATTCTTGTCATTGCTGGATTTCAGTTTCTTTATCTGTAACTTAAGGATTTTGGCTATATGATCACTTAAGGCCCAGTCTAGTTCTAGTAGTCTTTGTTTTAAAAATACCAGTAGGAGCTGGGCGTGGTGGCACACACCTGTAATCCCAGTGACTCAGGATGCAGAGGCAGGAGGATCGCAAGTTTGAGAGCAGAGGCAGCCTGCATAATTTAGTGAAACTCTGTGGCAAAAAGTAAAAAGATGGGCTGGGGGTGCAGCTCAGTGGTACAGCACTTGCAAAACATGCAAGCGTGAGGCCCTGAGTTCAACCCCCAGTACCACCAAACAAAACAAAACAAAACAAAAAAACAGTATGGTATTGCCTCCATTGGTGATAAAGAGAATAAACAAAACCTTGAAACTCATTACAGATGGGACCTTCAAGCTGAAAAAAAAAAGGATATTTGTGAGTTTGAAAGTCAACAGAAGAATGACAGAATTCATTCCTGTTTGCCCTAGGGTTTGTGGTTATCTAAGGTTAACTGTGCTAGGCTTTATGTTTTTTTAACCCTTAACTTGCATCATGCTTCTGGGGTCACGTAGGACCCCACGATGCCTGTACCTGTGCTCAAGTAAGGGCTAGAGCACTCCATGTCTAGCACCCACCAGGGGTCTATTTTGACCCTGCAATACCAGTTAAAGGTTAATATCCAGAAATATGCTCCGTGTTTAAAGTGAGCCAGTTTCTCAGCCATCATGAAAATCAGTATGGAGCTTCCTCAGAAAACTAAAACTAGAACTACCGTTGGTCCAGCTATACTACTCCCGGGCATATCCCCAAAGGAATCTAAGTCCACATACCATTGAGATATCTGCCCTTCCATGTTCGTTGCAGCACTGTTCACAACAGTCAGGAGATGGAATTAGCCTAGATATCCATAAACAGATGAATGGATCAAGAAAATATAGTATATATGCATAATGGAATTTTACTTCACTGTAAAGAAGAATGAAATTATGTCATTTGCAGGAAAATGGATGGAACTGACAATCATCCCATTAAGCAAAATAAGCCACACTCAGAAAGACAAACCTACATGTTCTTTCTCATGCAGAATCAAAATTTGAAAACAAACCAAATGAAACAAAAACCTATACGTTTGAGACTTGAAATCAAAAGAGGAACTATCTGGGGTGGGGAACAGAGAGTGGGATGGAGGAGGTGGCTAATGACAGGGTGAATAAGAGCAAAGTTCCCAATATGATTGTCTAAATAGGTAATGAACCCCATTATATTGTGTGCTAGTTAAAGTTTAAAAAATGTAAAATAAATAAATGAAACCATTTTCTAACTGTGGGCACATTCAAAGATTGTATTCCTACTCTGCAAAACTATAGACAGAAATGTGCTACTTACTGCCTATATGGTAACTGCCTACAGTTTTGACTCAGAGAGGCTCACCTAAACCCCTAGATCGTGAACTACTAACTCCCACAGTGAAAGCTGATGTGAAAACTGTCCCTTTGTAGCATTCTCTGTAAAGTACCTCTCTCAGAAGGATCTGGCACAGTTGTGTTGATAGATGTGTCTGTCCAGTCTGTGTTACTTTTCTTGTTATGGACCTTATACCCTGCACACATGGAACTGTTTTGTACTTTTTCACATTTGATTAAATTCAGTAAGCATTTATTACTCATCTACTATGAGCAGGGAACCAGAAACAACAACAACTCATTCCTTACCCTTAAGGGGCCTGCAGCCTAGTAAATGAAGTTTGTAGACAGATAATTCTGTATATCATACTGTGCCTGCAGCCGTGGCCCTGTGGCATCCGATCCCGTCAGATCTCGGAAGCTAAGCAGGGTCAGGCCTGGTTAGTACTTGGATGGGAGACTGCCTACGAACACTAGATACTGCAGGCTTGGGAGAAGGACCTGGCAACCCCCTCCCAATAATCAATCTGCCATTGAAAAACCCTACGAACAGCAGAGAAGCACTGACAGTAGTGTTTCACCTGTTGTATGTAGGGTCGCTATGAGTCGGATACCAACTCGACGGCACCTAACAACAATATCATACTGTAGTAGACATATATGTAAGGTCTAGTACTAATACCTAGGATGAAATAGGTAACATTCGCATGGATTGAAGGTCAAGAAAAGTTTAGAGGTGATGCTGAGCAAGATTTTTGAAGGATAGGTTAGAATTTTCCACAACACCAAAGCTGGGATGGGGACATGAATGGGGATGCTGTGTGGTGGTGGGGTTTCCCAGCGTGCAGAAAAGCACAAGGTTAGAAACAGTAGTGTGTGCAGGAGATTCCAAGCAGTTGCTTGTTGCTGGAGGATGATGAGTCTATGGGAGCCATCAGAAGAGGGAGCTAGATCACAAGGACTTCGAATGCAATTATGGGGAGCTGCTGAAGGATTTTACCTAGAGGAACAACCTCATTAGATATGTATCTTTGAAAGCAACAGAAGTTCCGAACCTTGAGATGTGCTGGCTACCTGGCAAATGCATCCCCTTCTCCAAGTGCTCCAGAGGAGAGACACCTCTTTGTGGAATAGATTCTTGAGTCAAACCAGCCTGAATTATAGGTACCATCTCAAGGGTTAGAATCAGAGTTTATTTTGTCCCACTGTTGGCTCTATAGCCTGATCCTATCAGGGGTCTAGTCTCAAAGCCATTAGTGATATACCGTCCTCTTTCACCTTATCTCAGTGGTAGAGGAGGCTGGGGGGTTATGCCTCCCTCTTCGTGCTCTCACATAGGTAAACGATTTTAGTGAGCCAGGTCTTTGGGAACTCAAAAACACAGCCCTTCCACTGGGTAGACTGTATTGTTTTGCCCCACACTAACCAGTCTCTTTCCTGTTTCTTTAGCAAGGAGGGTGTGTATGAAATCAGCCTGTCACCCACAGGCGTATCTAGGTAAGTGAATCCTCACTAGAAAGTGGCTCTAGTTATCACCAAGTTATAGTCTCTTAAAATAGTCTTCTCCCTTATTTGAAATAGGTAATTTCTGCCCCTTAAACTTTTGGGAACAAGAATTGGATAATTCCTTTTATATGATATTTCTAGCTTCAAAATATTTCCCCAGCCTCTGTCAAATATAGTAACTATTACTATCCCAGTTTCTCAGACACAGAATGGAGGGACTGAGTCCTTCCCTCATATAACATAACTACTTAATATTATCAGAATTGGCTCTAGCATTGGCTTCTATGGTGTGAATGCTGTTATATTATTATATTACATTTTATGAATAACATACATATATAGTGTATGTCATGTTATATTGCTACATTAGGGCGGATTACAATTAAGTTAAAGCATATATTTAGGCATTAGCCATTATTTTAGAGACATTTTGAAAAAAATCACCTCAATGCATGAGTATATTGTTACTATAAAATGATGAGATATTTGAAACAAATATATCAGAACTTACAGGTCAAAATGAATTGCTTAACAGGAGCTTCTGCTGGATTTGGAGGGCTCTGTGGAGCCCACTGGCACTGCCATGGTTATAACTTTTTGGAATCGCCCTCCTTACGCCAAGGGTAATCGCCACACAAGATTAGTTGCATTATTGTGGTCATATCTCAGTTTTTGTTATTCCTTTTTTAATTAATAAATATTAGTGGGGTACAGGGGCTGGGATATGGCTCAGTGGGTAGAGTGTTGTGCTGCAGACTCTGAGGCCCCGAGTTCAATTCCCAGCACCGCAAAAATGGGAGAAGGGCCTGGCAATCCACTCCCAAGGCAATCCCGAAGCACTCAGCCATTGAAAACCCTATGAGGGTCGTGATGAGTCGGATACCGACTCAATGGCACCTAACAACAACAACAACAGTGGGGTACAGAGTAGCAAGACTTTTGCTGTTTCCATTGTGCATCTATTACATCATTTTTGGTTACAGTTTCATCAACTTACATAATTTTTGAAACTCTTTGATTAATATGTGGTAAAAATCATGTGCAATTATGGGTTATATTCCCCTGTTTTTCTCATGTATTTGTGGAGTTGCATCATATAACTTAAGATTGTCCTCTCCCCCTTTAACCTTCGGTGTTATTTCCCCTCCTCATGCCCGCTTTCAGTCTTTGCTCCACTCTCTAGACCCCTCACTTCTTACTACTCTACTCATGTTTTCCCTTCTTAGATAAGCCTAATCGTTTCTTATTATATATCTACATATTTATAATTATTTTTCCCTTTCATTTAAGTTAGCTTTAGCTCCCAGATATGAGTGAGAACATATGGTATTTCTCTTTTTGGGCCTACATTCATTCACTTAGGATGATATTCTCCAGTTCCATCCATTTTGCTGCAAGTGACATTATTCCGTTCTTTTTCATTGCTAAGTAATATTCTGTTGTGTGTATGTACTACAATTTTTTATCCATTCTTCTGTTGGTGGACGACGTCTTGGTTGATTTCATACTCTTGTGATTGTGAAGGGTGCTGCATCAGATATGGAAATGCAGGTGTTCTTGTGATAATGATGACTTATCATCCTTTGGGTATATTTCCAGGAGTGGTTAAGCTGGGTTGTATGGCAGTTCTATTCTTATTTCTCTAAGGTATCGTCATGTTGATTTCCAAAGTTGTTGAACTACTTTACAATCCTACTGGCAGTGTAAAAGTGTTCCTTTTTCTCCACATTCTCGCCAGCGTTTGTTCTTTCTTGTTTTGTTGGTCTTGGCCATTCTTACTGGAGTGAGATGGAATCTCAGTGTTGTTTTGATTTGCATTTCCCTGATGGGTAGGGATATTGAGCATTTTTCATTTGTTTCTTGGCCCTTCGAACTTCTTCCTTTGAAAACTGTCTGTTCATTTCCTTTGTCAACTTATGTATTGGGTTATTTGTTGTCTTGGTATTTGCTTTCTTAAGTTGTTTGTATATTTTTGAAATTAGTCCTCTGTCCGATGTGTAGGATGCACATCTCTCCCATTCTATAGGCTCTGAGTTAACTCTGTTGATTGTTTCCTTTGCCGTACAGAAGCTTTTTAATTTCATGTGATCCCATTTGTTAATTCTTGGTGTCATTTCCTGGGCAATTGGAGTCTTGTTAATGAAATACTTTCCTATTTTATTGGTGTTGGAGTGTGTTTCTTATCTTTTCTTCTAGTACTTCTAAGGTTTCCAGTTTTATGTTGAGGTCTCTCATCCATTTCAAATTGACTCTTGTGTAAATTGAGATATGTGGGTCTGTTTTCAATTTTGTGCAGATGAATATCCAATTTTCCCAGCACCATTTGTTGATGAGGCTGTTTTTTTTCCATTGAACGTTCTTTGGCTCTTTGTCAAAAGTCAGGTGGCTGTCTTTGCATGAGTGTATCTCTGGGTCTTCGATTCTCTTCCATTGGTCTTCAAGCCTATTTTTGTGCCAGTACCAAGCTGTTGTTGCTACTGTAGTTCTGTAGTATAGTCTAAAGTTAAGTATAGTGATCATGCCTGGGCTGTTTTTGCAGCTTAAGGTTGTTTTGGCTACATGTGGTCTTTTGTTCTTCCATATGAATTTTAGGATTATTTTTTCTATTTCTGCATAGTCTATCATTGGTATTTTAGTGGGGATTGCATTTAATCTGTAAATTACTTTTGGTAATAGTGCCATCTTTACACATCTTGATTGTCTTGACCCATGGGGAAGGGAGGTCCTTCCATCTTCTCATATCCTCTGCAATTTCCTTCTTTAGTGTTTTGATGTTTTCCTTGTAGATATCTTCAGGATCTTTTGTTAGATTGGGACCTAAATATTTAATGTTTTGGTGGGCTCTTGTAAGTGGGGTTGTTGCTTTAATTTCCTTGTCTTCCTATTCAGTATTGATGTAAAGAAAGGCTACTGATTTTTGCTGTTAATTTTGTATCCTGCTACTTTACTGAAGGTGTCAATTAGCTCTCAGAGTTTTCTAGAGGAATATTTGGGGTCCTTTAGGTAAAGGATCATGTTGTCCATGAATAAGGATAATTTGACTTCTTCCTTGCCTATCTGTATCCCTTTGATTTCTTTCTCTTGCCTGATTGCTCTGGCTAGGACTTCAGTTACAGTATTGAATTAGAGAGGAGACAGTGGACATCCTTGTCCTGGTCCTGATCTCAGAGGGAATGATTTCAGTTTTTCCCCATTTGATATGATATTGTTGTTGTTGTTAGGTGCCATCCAGTCAAGTCCGACTCATAGCGACCCTATGTACAGCAGATCGAAACACTTACTGATTTTGTGCCAGGCACACGATCTTATTTATGTTTAAGCTCATTGTTGCAGACACTGTGTCAATCCATTTGGTGGAGGGTTTTCCTTTTTTTCATTGACCTGACAGTCTCCCAAACATGATGTCTTTCTCCAGGGATTGATCTCTCTTGATTACATGTCTGAAATATATAAGATACAGTCTGGCCATCCTTGCTTCCAAGGAGCACTCTGGTTGCACTTCTTCTAGGACAGATCTGTTGGTTCTTTTGGCAGTCCATGGTATATTCAATAGATGTCTCAGGCACCACAACTCAAAAGCATCAATTCTTTTCCTGTCTCCCTTGTTCAATGTCCAGATTTCACAACCATATGATGCAGATGAAAATTACCATGGCCCGAGTCAGATGCACCTTTGTCTTCAATGTGACGTCTTTGCTTTTCAATACTCTAAAGAGTTCTTTTGCCACAGCTTTTCCTAGGGCAATGCGCCTTTTGATTTCTTGACTGCTGCTTCCATGAGTGTTGATTATAGAGCCAAGCAATGCAAAATCTTGGACAACCTCAATCTTTTCTCCATTTATTGTGAAGTTTCATACTGACCCAGTCGTAAGGATTTTTGTTTTGTTGATGTTTAGTCGCAACCCATATTGAGGGCTATGCTCTTTGATCTTCATCAGTGAATGTTTTAAATCCTCTTCACTTTCAGCAAGCAGAGTTGTGTCATCTGCGTAATGCAGGTTGTTAATGAGTCTTCCTCCAATCTTGATGCCATGTTCTTCCTCATAAAGTCCAGCTTCTCGGATTATTTGCTCAGCAATAAAATTGAAGAGATAGGGTGAAAGTATACAGCCCTGATGCACACTTTTCTCAACTTTAAACCAGGCAGTGTTTCCTTGTTCTATTCGAACAACTGCCTCCTGGTTCATGTACAGATTTCTCATGAGTACAATTAGGTGCTCTGGTATTCCTATTTTCCGAAGTGTTATCCATAATTTATTATGATCCACACAGTCAAATGCTTTTGCATAGTCAATAAAACATAGATAGACATCTTCTGATATTCTCTACTTTCAGCTAATATCCCCCTGACATCTGCAATGATGTCCCTGGTTCCCTGCCCTCTTCTGAATCCCGTTTGATTTTCTGGTAATTCCCTATCTATATACTGCTGCAGTCGCTTTTGAATGATCTTTAGTAAAATTTTGCTTGTGTGTGATATTAATGATACTGTCCAATAGTTTGCACATTCAGTTGGATCCCCTTTTTTGGGAATAGGCACAAATATGGATCTCTTCCAGTCAGTTGGCCAATATGATATTGGCTGTAGGTTTATCATAGAAGGCCTTTATGATATTGAGGTATTTCCCTAGTAAGCCCATCTTCCCCAGGGATTTTATCATGAAAGGATGTTGCACTTTGTCAAAGGCCTTCTCAGCATTGAGATGATCATGTGATTTCTGTCAGCAAATCTCTTGATATGAAGAATTACATTGCTTGATTTTTGTATGTTGATCCAGCCTTGCATCTGTGGAATCAAGCCCACTTGATCATGGTGTGTGATCTATTTTATGTGTTGCTGAATTTGTTTTGCTAGAATTTTATTGAGAACTTTTGCCTCACTGTTCATCAGGGAAATTGGTCTATGGTTGTCTGTCTTTGACCTGACCTTGCCTGATTTTGGTATCGGGGTGATATAGCCATTGTAGAATGAGTTTGGAAGTGCCCCTTACTTTTCTACTTTATGAAATAGTTTGAGGAGAATAGATATTAAGTCTTCTTTGAAGGTTAGATAGAATTCTACTGTGAACCCATTGGTACCTGGG
Source organism: Pedetes capensis (assembly GCA_007922755.1). Classification (NCBI taxonomy): domain Eukaryota; kingdom Metazoa; phylum Chordata; class Mammalia; order Rodentia; family Pedetidae; genus Pedetes; species Pedetes capensis. The sequence continues at coordinate 44,491 of VMDO01013158.1, read as the reverse complement.
CTTTTCTTTATTGGGAGACTTTTTATTACTGTTTAATTTTGGTGAATGTAATGGGTCTGTTTAAATTGCTTATGTCCTCTAGGCTTAATTTTGATAATTCATATGTGTTAATGAACCTTTCTACTTTTTCTGTATTTTCTATTTTTTAAGAGTACAATTTCTTAAAGCATTCCCTGATGATCTTCTGGATTTCATTGGTATCAGTGGTTATGACCCCATTCTCATCTCTAATTTTTTAAATTTGGGCCTTTTCTTTGTTTTGGTGCAACTTGCTAGGGGGGTGTCTATTTCATTAATCTTTTCAAAGAACCAGCTCTTAGTCTCATTAATTTTTTGAATTGTCTTTTTGGTTTCTAATTGGGATATCTCTACCTTGATCTTTATCATTTCTGTCTGAGTGCTCCTTTTGAGATTGGCTTGTTGTTGGCCTTCTATTCCCTTAAAATATATCATTAAGTTACTTAATTAGGCCTTCCCTAACTTGTTGATGCAGGCACTCACAGCTATGAACTTCCCTCTTAAAACTGCCTTTTCTGTCTGTATCCTATAAATTTTGATAGGATGTATTGCAGAAAATTTTTAATTTCCTCTCTGATTTCTTTGATGACCCATTGATTGTTCAGTCTCCATTGTAACATTTCCAAGTTTTTTCTTTCTTTTGGCCTCTGGTTTTATTATGTTGTGATCTGATAAGGTACAGGGGATGACTTGTGTTTTTTTGTATTTACTGAGATTATTTATGTGGACTAAAACATGGTCTATCTTAGAAAAAGTTCCATGTGTTGCTGAGAAGAATGTGTGTTCCACATCTGATGGATGGAATATTCTGAAGATATCTGTAAGGTCCATTTGGTCTATGATGCTATATAAGTCCTTTGTTTCTCTGTTGATTTTTTTGCTTTGATGACCTGTCTTTTGGCAAAACTGGGGTATTGAAATCTCCCATAATTATTGTGTCTGGCCCAATGTGTTCCTTTATCTCCAGTAAAATTTGTTTTATGGTGCTAGGTGCCCCTGTATTTGGTGAATAAATATTAAGTATCATTATGGGTTCCTGGTTGACTGTTCTTTTACTAATATGTAGTGTCCTTCTTTGTCTCTTCTGATTAGTTTGGGATTGAAGCCTATGTTGTCTGAAATTTGTATCACAACTCCTGCTTTTTTTTTGTTTCCCACATGCTTGGTATGTTGTTTTCCAGCCTTTAATTTCCAGCCTTTTATGGTCTTTATGGATGAGGTGAGTCTCTTGAATGCCACATATCGAGGGTGGATGTTTTTTAATCCTATTGGCCAGTGTACGTCTATTGAATGGTGAGTTAAGACCATTTACATTGAGAGTAATTATTGAGAGGTGCTTATTATTCTATATCAATTTGCCACTTATTTCTGGTTTTTGATTCATATTTAGCCTATTTTCTTAAGTTCCCCTCATGTTTGTTATTCATTCCTTTGATCTTGTATTTGAGGTTGTTTTACCTCTCCCATATGTGGTATTTCATTGAGAATCTTCTGCAATGCTAGCTTAGTGGTTATAAAACATTTAAATAAGTCAGTATCATGGAATGTCATGAACTCACCATCTATTTTAAACGATAGCTTTGCTGGGTAATCTTGGTTGGCAGTCATTCTTTTTCAGGACTTGAATGATGTCAGACCAAGTTTCCTCGCCTTTAATGTTGTTGTTAAGAAGTCAGCTGTTATTCTTATGGCCTTGCCTTTGTAAGTGAGTTAGTGTTTCTCTCTTGTAGCTTTTAGAATAGCTTCTTTGCTCTCTAGATTTAGCATTCCAATTATAATTTGTCAGGGGAGGATCTGTTTGTTTGGGGTTCCGAATGTTTCACTTTTATAGATATCCAGCTTGGCCTTAGGTTTGGGAATTTCTCATCTAGTATCACTTTGAATAAATTTCCTAATCTACTTGTGTTGTTTCAGGCACATTTTTGAACCCCCTGAATTTGTATGTTTCGTTTCTTCATTTTATAAAATACCTTTGAAAATCTTGCTTATATTACTTCATCTTTCTTTCTTGGCATCTGAGTAAATAAGGTCCTCCAGCTTTTCTTCAGCTTCAGCTATCCTGTTTTTGACTTCATCTAGTCTGGATACTGAAGATTCTACTATAATATTGAGTTGACTAATTTTGCTCTGTATCTCAAGGATTTCTGTTTGATTCTTCTTCAGGGTCTCAATTTCTTTGGTGCATTTTTCTTCCAACTTATATACTTTTTTGTCCAGTGACTCAATTGCTTTCATAGTGGTATCTTTGAGAGTTTTCAATATATTTATAAGCAGGGTTCTAAATTCTTTTTTTTTTTTTTTTTTTTTTTTTTTTTTTTTTTTTTTTTTTTTTTTTTTTTTTTTTTTTTTTTGGTACTGAGGGTTGAACCCAGGGCCTTGCGCTTGCATGCTTTGCAAGTGCTGTACCACTGAGCTGCCCTCCCCCAGCTCATTTTTTTACTTTTTGGAGACAGGTTCTTGCTAAATTATGCAGACTGCTTCTGGTCTCAAACTTGCAATCCTCCTGCCTCTGCCTCCTGAGCCGCTGGGATGACAGGCATACTCCACAGCGCCTGGCCAGTTCTAAATTCTTTATCAGGCATCTCCAAGAATCCAGTGACTTTGAAATTATCCTTTGGGGGGCTTTGGTCTATTGGGTCTTCCCATCCCACTTGACGTTCATGTTTCATGTGTTTTTCTATTGGGGCTTGCCCATTGCTTGGTCAGTTTGCTAGGACGTGTCTGTGTAAAGAGGTTCTCCACTGATGTTCCTGTGAGTTTGGGTGATGTTGGGATGTTGGCACTTCTCCCTGCCCCAACCCCCCACCCCCGCCTCCATAGTTTGCAGCTTCAGTGTCCAAGGCCTGGCTCTGGCTGCAGCCTCTGCATTCAGCACTGCCCCCTCAGTTTCTCCCCGTACCCTGTGTTCCTAGTCCCCAATTGCACCACAGCCTAAACCATGTGTCTTGGTGCTTCCCGGAACCCTGGTGCTACTTCTCTGTGTCACAAGCATTCCCAGTCCCCAAAATGCACCTTATTCTGAACAAACTTTCTTACACTCGGGGATCCAGCAGTGCCAGCCACTCTTCTTCATCCTCCCAACTATCCTTCATTCAGTTTCTGTCCCTCTAGCTCATGGTTCCAGGGCCTCCAGAGGCCAGGGCGGAGACTATCTCTCCACAATTTCAAGAAAAAAAGGCACACACACAAACACAATCCCCCCACCCAATAAACCCCACAATCTCCGGGTCCAAGACCCTGCAGTGGAGCCATTTCATCCTGCCTGTTCCCATGAGAGTCCTGTAGACCTCTGCTTGTCTCCATCCCCCACCCCCTGCACTACCGCTAGTCAGCTGCAGGCCCTTCCGCAGGGGTCTGCTGTGCCTGTCTTCAGTTGTGCACATTTCTGGGGCCCTCTGCCGTGCCTCCCTGCAGCCATGTGCCATCAGGGAGGGCTCCACTGCACCTCTCTGCCGCTGTGTGCCCTTTCGGGAGGCTCATATCTCATTGTTGACTAGGTGGCTTCAGGTGAGCTTTGGCTTTTTCAACATATTAAACATACCTTCGGACTGAGGATTTGCTGCCACCAAAGCTATTCAAAAGAATGATCTGTGGGCTTTCAGAACATTTCTTAGGAAAGATATCCAAAAACAGTTTTAAGATGAATTAGCATTGTTGGAATAAGCAAATTCTTTAAAAAAAGAGCCCTCATTTGGGTATGTTTGTTTTTATACAATTTCCCTAGAATTGGTGTAGTCTCAAAAGACTTGTTAAAATAACAGCAGGCCCATGCATTTTATTATTTATTCTATTTACTCTTCACCGTGACCTCATGAGATAGATATCATCTTTGGGTTACAGATGAGAAAACCAATGTTCAGGAAAGTTAAGTAACTTGTCCAAGGTTTCACAGATAAGCTGTGCTGGTAATTTCTGCCTCTTAAATTCTTGGTAGTATTTCTTAGTAGTATTTGGTGCTCAAATTATTGAGTAGTGTTTGACCCTAAATCTATAAAAGTCCTCACGTATCCGTTATCCTTCATTGCCATGTGAAAGCTTATTTTACATGTGAAGCATCATGACCTGGTGACATTAGGCTCTACTTGCTGTGGGTGGTGGTAAGATGATTTCATCTCCCCATTACAGTGAGGGTCCTGATGAAATTCTGCTAGTAATTAAGGGTTTAACCCATCTTTTCTGGATTCGTTAGTTAATAATGATTCTCTCCACATCAAGGGTGTGTTTGTATCCGGGCTTTGTTGACTCAAAAGAAGCTGACTGGGTATTGGAGCATCTTTGTAGGGACATTCCCTGGAAGCAGAGGATGGGCATCAGAGAGGGTAAGTAGGTCTCTGAGGCTATAGCTGTTGCTGCCTGCCTCTCCTTCTCCAAATGTTTTCTGATACCACTGCCTCTGCTCACCAGAGCCAAACTCAAACAGAGATCCAGAACCTGAGACCCTGTGGAGGAGTAGAAGTTAGGCAGTCACAGAGGACATGGAAGAGTGTTCCAGGCAGAAGCAGCAGCCAGTGGAAGGAAGGCCTAGGGATCAGGGAGAATGTGGCAGGGCAAGGCGAGAGTTCATGAAGCCAGAGGAAGCCCAGTTTGGCTGCACTGTGGCTGGCATGCTTATTTATCTCCCTTTCTGTTTATTAAACGCCTCTGTTAGTTCAGTGGTGCCAGTTTCCGCCTTTCTTCATAGAAGCTTCTAGAGCTCTTTTTTAAAAAAATCATTTTTGGCACTCATTCTTTTGTAGTCCTTCTTACTGACTTTTTATTCTCATTTTGCTGTCACCAGAAGTGTCCAGTCCCCTTAAGTTTCAGTGTCTGTTGTTCCCTGAGCTTGTATAGATGCACCAGAATTGATGACCTGACTTGGATTCTGCTCTTTCCTCTAGGCATCCACCAGCCAACAGTGCCTGTGATATCACAGGTGGTCACTGGGGGGCGCCTGTGCTCTAGCATAGAATTCCCTTTCCAGCACAATGAACGAATTTAAGGTTTCTGTAAAGAAAGAGGCAAAGTATATACTAGCTTTGCTTTTGTTACTCACAATCTAGAATAAGAGATCTTTTCAAGATAGTCTTCTCTCAACTCCCAGGACTTTCTACAGTAGGGCTTTGCTTGCTCTATCATTCAAATAATTGTTCATTTTAAGCAAATAACAATTATGTAACTCACTGTTTCTTAGTTTTCTTATCTGGATAAGTGATACAGTAATACCTACCTCATAAGGTTGTGTTGATTAAATGAGATAATGCATGCTAAGACCTTAACAGAATATTTGGTGTATAATAAGCCTTCGATGAATATTAGCTGCTTTTTTTGTTTGTTTGTTGTGGTGGTGGCGGTAGGATTGACCTCAGGGCCTTGCACATGCTAAGCACATGCTTTACCCATGAGCTATAACCTCATCCTTGCTTTTTATTTTTATTGTTTTTTTTTTTTGGTGTGACTGATATCAGTTGTGGGAAAAAATAGCAGTTTTTTTCCCCTCTCTAAATAAGTTTAGACATCCCAAACTTCTGAGTAAAATCAGTTGCATGCTATAGTTGGTCAGAACACTTGTCTCTCACTTGGAATCAAAAGGGCTTATACAGAGTTGGACACATGGGCGAGCAGTTGTCTGGTTTCTCATATGGACACTGGTCCCTCAGCTTCCTACTTAGAAGGATCCAGGTTCCATATTCTGGTTTTTGAGACTCTTGTTTATGTCATCACTCCAACAAGTCACACACATTGTCAGAGCCTTTGCCCAGGCTGTTTCTGCCAACATGCCTCCTCTTGTCTTTTCTTCCTTGTAGCCCTTCCCCATTCTACTCACCAAATCCCATGTCATCTCTGAGGGATGAGGGTGGAACCCTGGGTCAGAGCCCACCTTCCTCTTCCTGTGTGTTTCTCAGAGCTTCTTGCACAGCACAAGGCACAGAGTTGACCCGCAGTAGGTACACCTTAAATAGCACTAAGTCATCTCAAGAGCCCTGTATTTTCTTTCTTAGATATAACTTATCCGCAACCAAGACTTACAGCATGGTATGGAGAACTTCCTTACACTTACTCAAGAATCACTATGGAACCAAATCCTCACGTATGTTGGACCATTATCATTGGTGTGCTTTTATAGACTACCTATTATTAAGTGTTTAGTACTATAAGTTACTACATTATCTTTCAGAGGTACATGATGGATTCTAGTTCAGAAAATCCTCTGGGTTCAAACACTGATGCTTTGCGTTTGTCATTATTTACGTGCTTGTGGTCCGTAGGTGAACTTAGAGGATGAGAGAAAACTGGAACTGGAGTAAACTGGGCCGAGAGTCTAGGATTTCAGGGAAATGAATATTTCTTCTAATACTTCCCTTCCCTAAGCTTTTATGACTATAACCCATCTGTGTACACCCTGGTATGCAGCTGTGTCGTTATGATTGATCAATGAGGTCAGAATGGTTTTTTCCATTTCTCAAACTCTTGTGAAAAAAATCTAGAGGTTGTTGTGTCTTTTTGTTGTTGTTTGTTTTGGTGGGGCTTTTTTGTTGTTCTTTGTATTCATTCTATGGGTGTAGTTTTTAGACTTCCAACTTATTACCACCTTTGACTTGTTTCTATTGCTTCTTTTTGGTTTTAAAAATTTCTATGACAGTAGACAAAGATATTTTAGTATATAAATTAAGCTTATCCAGAGGATAGAGTTAAGGTCCAAGAAATAGCACCCTGTTTAGTTCCTGAAGGCTTGCTTTTGGCAAATAAAGTTATGCTTTACTGAAAAAGACATTGAAGAGCGTAAAGTTTTACTTATTGCATTCTGACACACAGAAATGTGGAACATTTTAGAGCTTCTAGTAGTATGTAAGCATAAACTGCCACTCTACAAAAATGTTCAGGGATAAAACACTGATTGGGGATACAGGACTTTTTCACCTGAGGAGATGTATTTTGAGCTGAATTTAGAATGTGACCTAGGGAAGTGTGAGATCCTTTTTATCTGAGGTTGGTTTAGAAATACTGAGGGAACTAAAGTAGGCCAATCCAAGTAGACTATCATAGAGATTAGTTAACCTACTTGTCAATAGTCAGACAGAGTTGTTGAGGGGCTAAACAGGTTGTGGGGAAGTTCTTATTCATTCTAGTTAATCTTTTGGAACAAGATTTCTCAGCCATGGCACTATTGCCATTTTGGGCTGGATAATTCTTTGTCGTGGGGCTGTCCTGTGCGTCGTAAGGTGGATAACCAAAAATGACTCCCAACGTTGCCCCAGGTCTCCTGGGGGCACAGTTTCCTCTTGTTGAGAACTACCATTTTAGACTAAACACGAGTCTCATAAGATGTGCTGAGTAAAGTAGCTTCTTTCTTTCACTTTGGCAGCATTTTTTTTTTTGGATAACCCTTCAAAATAATTTTTTATGACAAGCATTTTTCAATAATGTAATAAATGCTTATTGAAAATTTGGAAACTTCAGACAAGCATAAAGAAGAATATTAAATTTTTTGATAATTCTTCTACCTGATGTTTTTGTTCTCTCTCTTTTTTTGTGTGGTACTGGGGGTTGAACCTAGGGCTTCGTGCTTGTACACATTGCAAGTGCTGGACCACTGAGCTGCATCCCTAGCCCCCTTTTTGTTTTTTTTTTTTTTTACTTTTTTGAGATGGGGTCTCACTAAGTTATGCAGACTGCCTCTGGTCTCGAACTTACGATTCTCCTGCTTCCGCCTCCCAAGCCGCTAGGATTACAGGCGTGCGCCACTGCGCCCAGCTCTCTTTTTTTAATTTTAGGCATAGATATGTAGGAAATTTTTTTGTGCATAAATTAAAAATAAAAACAAGCTGGGCATGGTGGCACACACCAATAGTCCCAGCGCTTGGGAGTCAGAGTCAGGAAGATTGCCCAAGCTACATAGCAAGACCCTGTCTCAAACAAAAACAAAAACAAACAAAAATAAAAACAATTCCACGTAAGTACCATAATTTATCCAAGTAAGCCCCTTTTGTTGGATATCAAGGCAGTTAAAATTCTTTAATCTGGAATTTATGTTTCTTGCTAATAGATTTAGTTCATTTATATACTATCTTGAACAAAATTTGAAGAGTTGCCCCTTTCTCAAATTTTTTTAAAGGAGTATTTATGGATGTGTGTGTGTATTTGTTGGGGCACTTGATTAGTTTTAAAATTGTTAGTACACCAAGCTTGATATCCTATGGAAAAGAATCAAGTGGATTTCTTTTTATTGGTTGTTGTTTCTGAGACAGGATCTTGCGGTATAGCCCAGATTGGCTTCGAACTCAAAATTCTCTCGCCTCGGCCTCCTGAGTCTATGTGGCACCACATCCAGTGTTGGTCACAGATTTTTAAACTTGTTTTGTCTTTGTTCAAACTGTGTCTTGTATGAACCCAATGTATAAAACAGATCAAAGCCTTGAGGAGCTGGGAGTCCCACCAACTTGACTTCTCCTTTCTCCTGCTGTAGACCCAGTGGCGCCTACAACTCTGCAGAACACTGTTTGAAATCTCTCCTGTCATTTATATTTTTTCATGCTCCTTTCCTCAGATGTCTTTTAAGGATAGAGTGTCTTCACTGAACAGTGAGATGACGCTGAATTTTAATTTAGGCATTCAGTTCTGAAGGATCTGTATATAGAGTATTGGTTAGAGAGTCTAAATTAATCCTCTAGTTCATTATCCCCCCTTTTCTCCCTTTCTCTGTACTTCACTACCAAAAATAACCAAGAAAAAAATATATACCCAGTTAGAAACATAATGCAAACTTGATGTTATCACAGAGCTCAGTCCCTAGGCGAGTCAGGGAAGTGATAATGAGATTCTTAGTCACATTGTAGAAAAGCTGTCTTCCTCCTTTACGTTCTTGTTTTTCTCGTTAAGAATATAATTCTAGCATCTGAACTTTATCGCCATGAAGATAAATTTAAAGCTGTAAAACAAATAGAAAATATAGCTTGCTGACATTACTAATTGGAATGTCACTTTGGAATTTGGTCTCTTGAACATATGTTATTTTAATAGCATTTTTATTTTATTGATTTAAGTTTTGTTTGTTGCTATATATTTTTAAAAATGTGCTTAGAAGGCAATGCTAATAATTCCAGCAAAGAGGCCCAGCTTTACCCCTAATTTTCATATCAAAGTAAAGCTGAGTTATGCTCACATGTGATTCCTTGGTAGTTTTACCTGATAGTAGCCATGTTGTTGTTGTTGTTAGGTGCTGTCAAGTTGTGTCAGACTCATAGTGACCCTCATAGGGTTTTCAATGGCTGATTATTTCGAGATTGCCTTGAGAGTGGATTGCCACATCCTTCTCCCATTTTTGTGGTACTGGGAATCGAACCCAGACCTCAAAGACTGCAGAGCATCGCTCTACCAACTGAGCTAAATCCCAGCCCCGATAGTAGTCATGGGCTATACTTAGTAATATTATGCTTTTCCTTGCCGAGCATCCATTCCATTACCAAACATGTAATAGGCATCCAAGGAGTTCTCAGAAGTAGCAGTTCTTGAAGTTCAACTTGTGGATCCCTGAAGGGGAGTTCATGAGACCCTTTTTGGGGATTCACAAGTCTGTTTTCATAACAATACTAAAACTAAATGATGTTTAACTAGGTCAGATTTGATTGATGGCACAAAAGTGCAAATGGGTAAAACCGGTGGCACCTAAGTGGGTACTAAGGCCTTGTCACCAACCTAGACTAGTTGTCATCATGTTCTTCACCACCATGTACTTCCAGTTTACAGTTCAAAAAATATTACTAGTTTTATTAAATCTTGGCCTTTGAATATTTGTCTTCTTAATAGTTTGCTTGATGAAATTGACAGTACACATAAAACACCTCTGCTTTAAACAAAGTGCAATCGTTTGAGCTGTAAGCAGGAAGCTATATTTTTTGTGGACCACTTTTATTTAGAATAAATGGCAAACAGACTGGTTATTCAGACTTGAGTGTTTAGCAGGTATTTCTCACAAATGAATGATCTTGTGGTCACTTCAAGGGAAACGATGGACAGGATTTGTTACTATGATAAAAATTGGATTTTTAAGCAAAACCTGGTATTTTGGAAAACTGATATCTGTTTTGAGCCTGAGCTCTTTCCATTCCTCAGACTGTTCTGATGATATCACGGATAGTGTTAACAGATGCAATTTTTTTTACTGTATAGTGAAATGTGTCAGTGTTTAAAAGATCTGTATGATTTAGTGAACTAATATTTTTCAGATGATCAGTGATTGGGGTTATAAAATCGTGCCACGTTAAAGATCTTTTCAAACTACGAACAGGACTAGTGGGTTTAAATATGAAAGGATATGAAAAGCTTGAAATTATTTCAGATTCTACATTATAGCTAACCTGTAAGAAATCAGCACTTGTTAGGCCAGGCTCTGTGACACAGCCTATAACCCCAACCATTTGGGAGGCTGAGGCAGGAGGATTACAAGTTTGAGCTGAGAAGCAGCATATGCAGCTTAGTGAGACTCTGTCTCAAAAATAAATAGTAAAAGGGCTGGAAGTGATAGAGCACTTGCCTAGCATGTGTGAAGCCCTGGGTTCAATCCCCCTGTATCGGAAAAAGAAAGAAAGAAAGAAAGAAAGAAAGAAAGAAAGAAAGAAAGAAAGAAAGAAAGAAAGAAAGGGGAAGAAAATAAATCAGCACTTGTTGAATTTTGGTGTAATATCAAGAAATAGCTACAGTTATTCAAAGGGCTATAAACTACATGTGATGATGCTGATTTTCTTCCTTTTTCCAACAAAAACAATGTGTTAACAGACTAAATGCAGAAGCAGATATAAGAATCTGATCTTTTCTATTAAGTTAGACATTAAAGAGATTTGCAAAGCAATGCTATTCTATCAGTTTTTTGTTTTGGAAATTATAGTTATTTTTCAGAAAATAATGTTAACATGTGGTGGGTTTGTTGTTGTGTTTTACATGAATTAATCAATAGTTCAACTTTTTTCAGCTTTAATTTTTAATACGGTAAATTTCAGTATCTATAACCAATATAAACATAAGTTTTGGGGGACCCACAATAATTTTAGTAGTGTAAACTTTGAGAACCAGTGTCCTAAAATATCTGTAGAGCCCTTGAGATTCTGGTAAGATACAGAACTCTAGCTGCGCTGATTGTGGCTCCTAACTACAACTCAAGGTTAGGGATCATAGTTTCTAGTAGTACAAGTAGGCACACAGTTGCAAATACAAACTACATCAGTGAACTCCACGTGCAGGAGACAAAGCTGTGGAATCCGACTAAATCTTCTGTAGGTTACAGCCCTCACTGTTAAGAGTGTGTCATGATTCCCATTCTGTAGAAAAGAATGTTTATCCTGTTCATGTTCTGTTTTTAGGAAGTTAGCCACTCAGAGTTTTGAATGTCTTTTAAAAAGGCAATGCTGCCATGCAGGATAAAATAGGAGTAGAATGAATGGAAGGCACTCAGCAAGAAAGTTCTTTCACTCTTCAGATTTGAGTGTGGGCTTGTGGACTCCTTGGCTGCATGGCAGCTTCATTTCTTCAGCTACTGCCTTAATAATTTTTCAGGATGACTGCCCTAAGTATCTTGCTATTAGCTTTTTTGTAAGGGTCATGTATTTAACATGAAAAAGATAAGTCTGATCTTCCTGACATTGCTATAGCACATTTAGTACTTTTCTAAAATTACAGAGGTTCACTTTCTTCAGAATAGGCATGTTTGGATGGAATTAAACTCTTCTTCTTGCCTTCTGTTTATTGCATTCCAAGTGGTTTGCTTGTCCCATGCCCCTGTTTATAACTTGATTGATTTTGCCTTTTCTTTCTCTTTTTCCATGTGGCTACCATCTTGTGTCTTATGTGACTGTCCCTGCCCCTGCCTGGGCTCGTTGACGGTAGTGGCATCCTGTGCTGAGCACGCTGAAGAAGAGCATCGAAGAGAACACTGGCCACACCTTCAACTCCTTGCTCTGCAATCTCTACCGAGATGAGAAGGACAGCGTGGACTGGCACAGCGATGATGAGCGCTCCTTGGGGAGGTGCCCCGTCATCGCTTCACTCAGTTTTGGCGCCACACGCACTTTTGAGATGAGGAAGAAGCCCCCACCTGTGAGTATCCTCATTTAAAAAATTTTTTTTTAATGCTCTTCTTGCCTCCTATTATTCTGTAAAGCAAATTGAGCTCCGTAAAGCTTCTATTTCCAAATATAGGTGATAGGAGAGGGTGGGAGTATGTTCTTTTTTGGGGGGGGGAATTTTAATGTACACCTTAATGTGATTCATTCTGACATGCTTTTCATTATGACATTTCCATATATGCATTTTGTTGTGCATTATTCATATAGGTTCCCCCTTACCCTCTTGTGTGCTTCCCCCCACCCCCCCATCAAAGACTTCTCTTCCATTTACTTGTCTTTTTATGGTAATTTTTTTCTATATATCCTTGGGTTCCAGTTCTGTTTAAGATAGAAACTTTTCCTGCAGTAAACTATCATTTTACCTTGTCAGAACTATTACATGCATTTTCTAGACCATCTATAATAATACCATTCTTAGCTTTTTTTTTCCTTTTATTATGATCTGACCTTTGTATAGGACTTTTTCCTTCTTATAATTTTGATTCAGCTCCCACATATGAGTGAGAACATGTGGTGTTTCTTTCTGAGCTTGTGTTCGTTCACTTAAAGTAATTTTCTCTAATTCCATCCATTTTGCTGCGAATGGCCTTATTTCATTTTTTTGATTGCTGAGTAGTATTCCATTATGTATATGTACCATAGTTTTTTTATCCATTCTTCTGTTGAAGGGCACTTTGGTTGATTCCATATCCTTGCTATTGTGAAAAGTGCTGCATTGAACATGGAGATGCAGGCGTCTCTGTGGTATGATGACACATAGGAGTACGTTCTTGATGAAATTTTTTCAACCCATTGCTTTTCCCATAGTAAACTTTTGGCTTCCAAAGTTCATGCACTTATCCGATAGCAAGTGTCTGCTGTGTGTCTTGTCAGGTGCTGGGGGCTCATTTCTGGTTTTTTGTTTTGTTTTGTTTTGTTTTTCAGTGCTAGAGATCAAACCCAGGCACCAAATAATTATAATTGTGACAAATACTGTAGCAGAGGATTTATAGAAGGGTAACTCAAGTAAGTGGGAGCAGGAAGGAAGAGGAAAATGCCTCAAGAGCAATGTCCCTGAAGAAGCCTTCCTTTTAAGTGGTTTTTATGGTAATGTAGCCACTTTTCTGTGAGGGAGTGTCACATGCATCCTTATTCTTTCTTGGCCTTCACCTGAAAGATAGATGAACCTGTGACTCTTTCAAAGGGAGGAAGCTCTTGGCAGATTATCAGAGGCAATCATCTAGGTTTAGGCAAAAATGTAGTGACTAACCTGTGTAATAATTTCAGGTTTTCATCCCAGCTCTTGCCTAGATTGCATAATATTTGAGAGTTACAAGGGCTATTATTTTTTTAAAACTGTTTTTCTTTTTAGTGTTGAATCCAGGGCCTCTTGAATGCTAAGCACATACTCTACCACTGAGCCACACACACCCCAGCCCTAATTTCTTTTAATCAAAAGTGTAGAACCACTGGGTGTGGTGGCGCACACATGTGATCCCAGCACCTTAGGAGGCAGTGACAGGAGAATCACAAGTTCAAGGCCAGAGGCAGCCTATGCAACTTGGTAAGACCTTGTCTCAAAATAAAAAATAAAAAAGGGGCCGGGAGTGCAGTTCATTGGTACAGTGCTTACAAGGTATGCACGGGGTCCTGGGTTCACCTCTCAGTACCACACACAAAAAAAAGTATGGAGCTTTAGGACAAAGGTAGAAAGATAATAGGGACTCTAGGAAAAGAGAAAACTTCCACCAGATTATCTTATTTCCATGGTTTATGTCTTTTCCTAATTAAAGTTCCTGATTATTCATCTTAGATCATCAAACCATAACCAGTCTGTGTAGAAAGCCAACAGTCTGCGTTTTGAGTATGACCTAATCCATGCCACGCTGTTGTTAATTGGTCAGTGCTCATGTCTGTTCTTCATCAGATGTACTTGTCTAAGAATACAAATAATGGACTTGGCCAGGTTGGCTTCCTGAGGTGCATTTGGCTTTCAGTGCATGGTATTTTGAAGCATATTGAGTTATTTTGCTTATACACCATTAAGCACTGTTCGTTGGTATAATTTCCGTTGATTAGATTTTCTTTGCTTTTATTTGTACAGAAACTCTGGTTGTTGTTGTCAGAGCATTGTCAGTTGCCAGTGTCTTATTAAGTTAACTTGCTCCCTGAACACTGTGAATAGCCCTTGCGATATCAGTGGCAAGCAATCGTCTTATGTACCAAGAAGTATAAGTTGGGAATTGGATGACCCTTTTATTTTGACTTTTGCTGGAGTTTTTTTGGTTATGCTTCTGTACATGGGTACCCACTCAGTTAAATCCCGAGTTCCTACATATGAAGAATTTATGCTGCCCTTAGTAAGACTCCTGCTTTATGGATGGCATAGAAACACTGTGTGTCTCACTGTTTACATTCAAACCCTTGTCTCAAGCCAGACATATAGGACACATACCCCTTTTGTTTTGTTGCAGTACTCAAGGGTTGAACCCAGGGCCTCGTGCATACTTTTGCAAACGCTTTACCACTGAGTTGCACTCCCAACCCCTTTTTAATTTTTTATCTTGAGACAGGGTCTTGCTAAGTTATGCAGAATGCCTCCAGCTTTAAACTTTGTCCTCCTGCTTCTGCCTCCCAAGTCCCTGGAATACAGGCATGTGCCACCACACCGACAGGACATCTCTTTTTTTGCCAGGTGTGGTCCAGAGGCTATAGCAGTGAATAAACAGGGTGTGATCTTCTCCTCCTAGAGCTCATCACACACACTCTGGTGCCACGCCGTGCTCCTGGAGACCCCCTCCCAGCCATGTGAGTGGCACACAAGCTGGAGTATATGTAAGCTTGAGTCTAATCCTGGTCTCCAGTTCTTCACAGTTATTTTCTTTGTTGGCTAAGTATTTAAGTCTTTAGTAACTGTTTCTTTATACACATACATTCACCACCACCCCCTTTGGAAAAAGAAAATTGTGCCTATTTATAGATCAGTGCTTAAGAATTCCCAAAGTTTGCTTTCTGGGTAGTTTTACTGTACAAGCAGTTTCCAACAACTAAACATTAGCAATGTTCTGATGCCAAGAAATACCCTATTCCATATCCTTTCCAGGCAGCAGAGGCTCTTCATTTTCTCCTGAGAAGACCAATGTAAAGGCTGGGAATTTAGCTCAGTGGTTGAGCACTTGCCTCGCTGGGTTCTATCTCCAGCACCACAAAGCAAGCAAGCAAACAAACTAAATCTAACACACGGTGATCACGAGCTATTTCTTAGTAATGTACTTCAGTTATGGTATAAGTCAATGTGTAGACAGAGAACATATTTAATTTCTGTGGGCAACTGTGTGGAACAAAATCTGTGTTAAGAGGAAGACTGCCTGTGCAGAGAGGCTTTCCCTTCTCAGGCTTCCTGGAGTTTGTTTTCAGGAACCTGAGTGAAAGCACCAGGCCACGCAGCACTCAAAAAGGAGTAAAAGTCCCCTCCTTGTCCTCCAGTAGCAGGGAATCTGGACTACAAGTAAGAAAATTTCTGTGAGGACTTGAAACAAAGTTGACTGAGGAAATGAGTTTGGGAGGAAATATAAACTTGTCAGCTCCACAGGTTATTGGCTCTAGTAAATTTTGGCTTCTGGCCTGGTCTTAGCTGTGATTGAATTTGATGCAAGTTTTGTATATCTTCTCAATTGTGGCTTTTGTTTAAGATGAGGAAGTTGAGTGTTCACATATTTGAAATTATAATCACACATTAGTGAATACAACTTAGACATTCTGTTCTTACGGAAACAGGACACAAGTTTAAAGATTTGAAAAGACTCCTTCAGGTTTCATTGACAGATTCCAAAATCTGGGGCTGCACAAATGTAGCTGAGCCAGAAGTGCAGGAGGCTTTCCTTGAGTTGACAGCCACAGAACTATTTCTTACGGTATCTGTCTTTATCTTATTATAAATGATTCTTTTTCTGAAGGATTGAAGGAATTTGGTGATTGCAAACTGTTGTCTATTCTTCTTTCTAAACTCAGGTGTTAGCTCTGAGAACGTGACTCATGATTCATACAACCTAAGGTAAAAGTATAAATTAGGGTAATCTTCTGTGTGGAATTTGTAGGAGCCTGATTTTCTGTAACTCTTAGGGACCTATCTCAGAATGCCACTATAGACTATAATTTTCATGTCTGTCAACGAGACAGTTGAGGTACGTTAAAGTTTGTGGGAGGGAAATCTTTCAAACTCCTATTAGCTTTGACCTATCAGCTGAGAAACTAATACCTGTTTGACTTGAGTCACAGTTTCTCATCTGAAGCAGACAAGAGTCATAAGATTTCCTGAGCTTCATGAAATTATGCAGTTTTGAGACAAAAGCTTTTGTCTTGGGCTACTTTCAAAGAAAAATACTTTTTCTTCTTTTTTTTTTTTTGGCAGTACTAGGGTTGAACCCAGGGCCTCGCGCTTGCGTGCTTTGCAAGTGCTGGACCACTGAGCTGCAGCCCCAGCCCATTTTTTTTCCTGCTGTTTTGTTTGTTTGTTTTTTGTTGTTTTTGAGACAGGGTTTTGCTAAGTTACGCACACTGCCTCTGGTCTCGAACTTAAGATCCTTCTGCCTCTGCCTCTGGAGCTGCTGGGATTACAGGCGTGCACCACTGCACCCAGCTAGAAGAATACTCTTGATGATTTTTTTTTACAAATCCAAATGCCTCCACCCCTGCAGCAGCTGTGTCTTTTGCAGTCTGGTACCTTGAGCAGATCAAGGTGGATGCTGATCTTCTGAAAGCCATCCCAGTTCCACACACTGTATTCCTAATAGCTTCCCCCTCTGCTGAGTTGGTAAGGAGATCTCTGTTCCCTAAACTTCAATGCCTCACTGATCCATGCAGTTGGCAAAGTCAGCTTCATGGAGGCATCATCCCTGGGATTAAGTATTGCACTCCTTCAAAACGCTGGTCCTTTCATAGTTCTCCAAGTCTGTCAACTCTTGCTCATTTATTTTGATTTTAGAATAAATAACTATTTGCTTTAATGATAGTATGTTTCTTGGGTCATAGTAGACTTCTTTCATCTCGTTCTTCCATTTGCTCCCTCCCTCCTTTTGTGTGGTTCACATCAGAGAACTGAGGAAAGAGCATCATACCAGTTGCCTGGTCAGTGCCAGGCTATCCTGTCCTAGTACCAAGGGTGAAGCTTTTGTATTCTATCAGGGTGGCGGCATGAAAGCTTTTCTACACTTCTTGTCCCAAACCCAGTTGTACTTTTCAAACTACATTGTGTCCCTGTTTGCAAAGATTAGCCTGGTTCTTTTCCCAGCTAGCTTTAATTCTATACAGAAGAGCAAACTGGGAAAGAAACTACAAAAGCCATTTGGCAGGCTGCTATTTCTCTGTCGGTTACCATGGAAACAGTGACGGCTGAGTGGGGGGGTTATTAGATAATAGCAGGAAGTTTGTGATGCACTGGAGGTTTAGATGCCAAAAGCCTTGTTTTTCTAGCAAATTACCCTGGATGAGCTTTTTCCTTTAGCAGCTGAGTTGTGCAAGTGTGAGGGGCTTCTCTTCACCCCCAGGTGATTTGAGCTGAGGGACCTTGGGCTTCTCTCTAACCACTCTGCTCCCAAGTACCTTCTGAAGGATATGCATCTCCCCAGAGGGCCTGGTTATGGAAGCAGGTCTACTGGTAAAGACTCTGAGAGCATCTACTGAATGGGAGGTCCCAGTGACTCCCTTGTTAAATGTTTGTTTCATTTTATACACTGCTGGAAAACTGGAGCATTAAAAAGTGAGCTGGATCAGAAGTACTGAGTTTTTTCCAGGACTATTAAAAAAAGAAAAAAAAAAAAGGAGGCTATTGAAGTCCTAAATAATTTGATAATGGGTAGCTTAACTTTGAAAGCCGGGTGAGTAGAACTGTGCAGCATTTCAGTCAGTCACGGAGCCTCCACCTTAGGCAGCCCATACTACTGTGAGTCCATTCATCCAGACTTCTGCTTAATCCATCTTCTGATTGCATCATCTGTTCTGAGAGGTTACAAGGAATACTTGAAAGGAATGCTTGATAACCATGATCTCTCTAATGAAATTTAGAAAATCAGGTTTTGTTTCCTGTTTCTGTCCCTGAGTTGGTAAAAAGCACTTCTCTGCCTCCTTTATACTTATTCCTTTCTTGTAAATGGAAATGGTAATTGGTAGCTATTTCATGGGAGAAGTCGAAAAGTTTTCCCATCAAAGTCGAATGCAGTAATCAGTGAATTTCTAAGCTATTGTTAGTGGTAGATACCATAGTGACTTATCAGAAACTGAAAAAGGAAATGAATAACAATGAAACTGAACTCCAAGGATCCCTTGGCTGAGGGATTGTAGTGGAGACTCAGGGAGGGTGAGGCAGCTTGTGCATCAGAAAGAGTAATCAAGTTTTGAATTCCTGTGTCAGGGGCCATCTAATGGTTTGGAGGGTGTGAATGAATACATGAGAGAGAGCGTGCGTGTGTCTAAGTAGATAAACATAGGTAGTTCTAATAGGAATCCTCAGACTTGAGATTCTTTGGGAGTTGGAATTATCATTTGCTTCCTTGGGGCCTTATCCCAGGCTACAATCTATAACCAAACATCTTTTGGGACTAATTAATTTTTGCAAAGAACCTCCCGGTTTTGTGTTGCCAGTGACAGTTGTGGAGCTAGGAGAGCAGACTTTTCCACAGTGCTTCTGATTAAGTGCCTTGATTAAGTATGTAGGCTGCTTGCAATCTTGATTTTTTAAGACTTCCTCTCAGTAGTCAAGTTGTTTTTTTCTCTTCTTTACCATAACTCTAAGAATTAATCCCAAGCCTGCGGATGATTTTGTTGACTTTCTCACATCTTAAAAGAGCTTAGTGTAATTGAGGAAGGGAGGAGCCCAGGGAGCCAGTGAGAGGAGCACGGAGTGTGATGAGATGAGGGGGAGGGGGCACTCGGGAACCTCAGCAAGGAGTGGAGGAAGCCACTGTGGCGTGTGAGGCTGAAGAGTGACGCGATCTGATCGACAACTTTAAAAGTCACTGTTGCTACTGGGAAGAGCCTAGGCTTGAAGGGAGGAAGAGCAGAGGAAGGAGATCAGTTCGGAGCTCGTCAGACCTTATTTTTACCTGGGAAAAGTATTTTACCGAGGGAAAGGAGGGGAGGGAAAGGAGAGACATTTAATGGCATGAGCTGAAAGGAGCATGGGTTTTTAAGGCAGTGGGAGTCATGGTCCTCAAGTTTCAGTAAGGAAGATGCTCTGTCACCAGGCTCTGCTGTGCACCTGATTGAGCGACGTGACCACCTTCCACACGAGAGGCCTTCAGGAAATGTGCAGTCTCTTGGAGACAGCCAGGTTTCAGTTAGGACAAGGAGGAGAGGGAACCTCCGAGCTCACTGAGGTTGAGCACATAGGCGAGCCTGCTCTTGTCTGAACAGTGGTTCCTAAGAACACAGTGGAAGGTGCAGGAGGGAGAGAGGAGCAGGAGGTGTGTGACTGATCAGATGGGGTCCAGGCATGGTCTGGGAATGGGTGTTCCGGTATTGATGGGTGACTGGTAAGCCCCCTCCCCCATTCCACCCCCAGTCCTGTGTCATCAGTAAATCTGAACAGTAAACACTGGCAGCAGGTCTTTGCCTTAAGCAGGAGTCTGTCTATGAGTTTGGGCTGCAGTGCTCTGCCCTTCTTGCCAGCAGAGAGCTCTGCTGCAGCCAGCAGTTGTCTGGGCCTCCAGACTGTCTTCATGAATCTGTGCAGCAGCAGTGAGCGTTGAGATCTCCAGGTGTGCTTGATCTAGGGTGATCGAGTGCACCCACCAGTGCTTTCTGCCTACTTTCCTCATTCACCTCACGAGAACCTCCCAAGTCCCACGCATGCAAACAGTCCAGAGAGAGTTTGGTAAGAACTCAAAGATTTGTCTGTGGCGAGTGAGTTTCATACTGTCTTGAACCAGTAACCTCAGTGATTTCCAGCTACCCTCTTACTTTAGCAGATCTTATTTCAGAAACGGCTGCTTCTATTTTTAAAGTAATCAATGCTGAGGTTGCTGTCATTTTAATGTGTGTTGAGTCAGCAGAATAACTGCAGAGGTGACTTTGTGGGATGCCAGCTTTATTCTCTTCCTGATTCCCATAACTAATAGGTTTTGTTTATGTCAGGTTTTACAAACATATTACCACTGTGAGCAAAAAGTCCAATTGTGTTCTTGTATTAGTGCTATAAGAACATCTCCTCAGCTCAAATGTAGCATAGCTGCGAGAAGGGCATTCTAGAACCTGGCTAGGTTCTCATGGGCAAGGCAACACCACCACTTGGGGAAACCACCTGGAATGAAATATTACTTACAAAAGGGACATGATTGGCTTAGCCGTAAGTTGGGACATAGGGCAGGGAAAGGGACTCTTGGCCCTCAGTGGGTAAGTAGGTACATTTAGTTTTCAAATAGTGAAAAAGCTTTATCTATACTTACTGAGCAACTCTGATCCTTGGGCCAACGAGGAAAGTTTCCATATCTGTTCTCATGTTAAGAAAACTCTGCTTGGCCCTGTAGATGTGTTAACATCTTGATTTTGTTCTTGTTATTAAAGCACAAATTAGGGCTGGAGATGTAGCTCAGTGGTAGAGCACATTCAAGTGCCTAGGCTCAACCCCCAGCACTGCTTTAAAAAAAAAAAATCTGAAATACACACAAGCTCTCCTTCCTCACAGTGTAACTCCCTCCTGAAGCACCTGCTCTCTAGCTCTGGCTCTTTAATCTGCTAAAATTATACTGATGCCATTGACCTAAAATCAAACATGCCGGCCCTTTTCTCAGTTCTTTTCTTTCATGTAGTATTAATCACCCGTATGCATTTCTTCTGGGCACAAAACATGATCATCATTTAGCTGTCTTTTCTTCCACTTGTTGGCTTGTGAAATACTGTCTAATATTGGTTATTCCCATGTTTCTCTCATCACTGTTTCTCAGTCTCCCTTGAGGTTTTTTACTTTACATTCAAATTGTGGATTAAACATGGATGTTCGAGATTATCTTTAATTCTCTTATCTTTCTGTGCATTATCATTTAGGAGAGTATACACTGGCAGTGGATCAAAAAGACGACATGGGCAACATCTCTTTCTGTCTTGTCATTATGTCCCAGCATTTAGCACCAAGTATGTGTGCTTTGATTGAATAAGCAAATAAATAGGATCTCATCAGTTCTTTCAGTTTCAGCCAGTCTTTCTTTGGTGATGTGACTTCTGAGTCTCTTATTTCCCTCTTTGACTTTTATCTTAATCTCCAGTCATCACTTTCTATATGTTTATGAGATGTTGTTAGGTGCCATTGAGTCGAGTCTGACTCATAGCAACCCTATGTACAGTGGAAGGAAACTCCCCGATTCTGTGCCAAGCACACGATCATACTTATGTTTAAGCCCATTGTTGCAGACACTGTGTCAATCCATCTAGTGGATATATAAGCTATTTCCAATTAATAGTAGCACATGTACTTTCCCAAGTAAAGTTATAAAATTAGATTCATTATTATTTTCTCAGAAAAACTCTATAATTCCACCTGCTAGTTAAGTCCATTTATGTTCATAAGGGGGCTGGGATTTAGCTCAGTTGGTAGAGTGCTGCTCTGCAGTCTCTGAGGTCCCGAGTTCGATTCCCAGCACTGCAAAATGGGAGAAGGACGTGGCAACCCACTCCCAAGACAATCCCGAAACAGTCAGCCATTGAAAACCCTGTGAGGGTCGCTATGAGTCAGACTCGACTCGACAGCACCTAACAGCAACAACAATGTTCATAATATCACCATTCTTTTGATCAAGTTAACAATTTGTTTTCAGTTCGTCTTTGGTCTCTTCTTTCTCATAAGGTCAGTGCACAAATTATCCTAATTCTGTCCTTTTGTTTGTTTGTTTGTTTTTGTGAGATAGGGTATTGCTGTGTAGCCCAGGCTGGCCTTGAGTTTATGATCCTCTTGCCTTAGCCTCCCAAGTGCTGGCATATGCTCCCCTGCAGGACCCCAGCTAATTCTTTGTTGAAATGTCTAAAGATACAGTCTCTCTCACAGTGACTAAGTGACTGTCTTCATACCAGGCTCTTTTTTTTTTTTTTCTCCCAGTGCTGGAAGTTTGAACCCAGGGCCTTATGCATGCTTTGCAAGGACTCTATCACTAAGCTGCACCCGGAGCCTGTGTTTAAATCTTTTATCTTGAGACAGGGTCTTGCTAAATTACATGGGCTTCCTCTGGCCTCATGCTTGCAGTCCTGTCTCCGCCTCCCGAGTCGCTGGTACTAGAGACATGTGTCACCACATCCGGCCATCCAAGGCTCTTTTTACCATGTGCCTAAACACTAACAATCCTCCACTTATCTATCAGCTCGTGCTGTGGGTGCTTGCATGTTGCTGTGATGCTGAAAGCTATGCCACCAGTATCTCAGGTACCAACAGGGCCACCCATGGTGGACAAGTTTCAGCTGAGCTTCCAGACTAAGACAGACTAGAGAGAAGGACCCGTCAGCCCACTCCCGAAACAATTAGCCATTGAAAACCCTATGAAATAGCAGAGAAGCACTGTCAAATACAGTGTCGGAAAATGAGCCTCCTAGGCTGGAAGGCATGCAAAAAATGACCAGGGAAGAGTTGCCTCCTCAAAGTAGAGTCAACCTTAATGACAGGAATGGAGTGAAGCCCCTGGAACCTCCTTTTGTTGATATGGCATGACTCAAAATGAGAAGAAACACAGTGGTTGCAACATTGGGCTCAAACATAAAAAGATGTGCATGCCACAGTGCTGGGTAGTATTTCATTCTGTTGTACATAGGATCTCTGTGAGTCTGATCCAACAAAAAACACTAAAATTAGCTTTCCCCCTGATGTCCTTAATTCCAGTCTCTGTGCCCTTTGTTCTGTCCAGTGCCGGATGCCAGGCAGTATTTTCAGGAGCAGTCTCTCCTGCCTCTTTCTCCCCCTCTCTCTGGCACATATTAACTTTGTATCAGATTCTATACTAAGCTCTGGGGATACAGCAGTGAATGAGACAGATATAGTCCCTGCCCTCATGGAGGGCACAGAACCCAGCTAATAGTCAAAAAGCAGACCGAAAGTCAAGCTTGTCATTAAATCTGAGTCTGGATTTTATTCCATATGCAATGGGAATAAGTGAGGTTGTGACATGGTCCATTTTACATTTCTAAAAGATGAAAGTGAGTGCTGCATGGAGAATACTTTGGGGGCAGGCAAGAGTAGGAGACTAACAGACGGCGGTAGCAGTAGTCCCCGTGGGAGGCTGCTGGCTTGGGCTAGGGTGCAATGAGGAGGAAAAGGAGTGAGTGGATTTCAGGGATGCTTTTGAAGATGAACCAGCAGAACCTGCCAGTATTTCAGATGTCGGGGTAAGAATTAAGAATGACTCCCACGTTTCTGGCTTGAGCAGTTGGTAGCTGGAGGTGCTGTTAACTCAGATGGAAGAAGAAAAGGGTTTCATCCATTTTTAAGGTGTTCTTTCTTCTGCATGCTGGGTTTGAGGTGCTTGTGACTTCCCTGTGGAAAGTATCCCATTGGATTCATAAGTCTGGGGTTCAGGTGACGGGCCTGGGTCAGAGGTATCATTTGGGATTGTCAGAATACAACAATAGTAAAACAACAGTGTATAGTGCTAACTCTGCCTGGCTCTAAGTGCTGTCATTGTCCCAGACAAGGTGGCTGAGACAGAGTGCTAGACCATGGTGCAAATAGCTCAGACAACTATTTGTTGAACTAAAAGTAATAATTTCGATGAAATGTAGAGCACATTCTTGTTCAGGGTGAAAGAACAGAGAAAGAGGAGCATATAGAGCCTATTTGGTGATCCCTGTTTTTGTCATTTATAGCTACTAAGCCTCCACAGTGTCGCCAGTCCAGAAACTAATAATAATAGTGTGTGTCAAGTGCTTTCAATGAATCTGGGAAACGAGAAACAGGTAGCAGCCTCTATGTTTTGTTTGCCCTTTCTGTTCATTTATGTTTTGTTTTTTAAACCATCTTCTTAGTAAACCAAACCAAAAAAAGGGATAAACAGCTCACTTGAGGCTCAGAAATGAACTGGAAATCCAAATGTCTTGCTGTTAGCTAAGGGCAATCATTTGGAAGCCTGTTTGGCTTTCAGCAGCCTTTTCTGTTGAGGGCAAGACAAGAATGTGATTCTTGGAGACAAAGTACCGCGCCTCCAGGGGCCCTGCTGTGTGCGGTGGCAAGGGTGGCAAAGTATAGCAAATGACAGCTGGCTTTGGGAGCCTGCCAGCCAGCTACTAAAACTGACTTGGGGGTAAAAGAAGACAGTCCTGTCATAGATCCAGCAGCGGCACAGCTGGGCAGGCCTTGAGCCGAATCTGGCCTTCAGGCTTGTGAACACTGCTGGTGTTTTTAAAAAGACTGAATCAGTTACAGAAATGTATAACTGAGGGGATTTCACATAGAAACCCCACTTATCAGCTTCCCTGGAGCACCTAGGGGATGAGGCAGCACTGGCAGCTGACTGCTTCCTGCCAGCCCTTCAAGAACATTCCCTACAGCAGTTTTTGCTTGTGATGAAATGGATAATTTGCTTCTCTTCCCTCTCTAATAGGTTTGTAGTGAGGATGAGCAATAATGTGTATACATAGTTCCTAAGATGACTGGTGCCACCACCACGGTTGATCCTATCTAAAAGATCTAGCAGGAGGCCTTGGATTGAGTACCTGGCCATATAAAAAGCAGCAGAGATTGGGGATGAATCATAGTGGTAGAGAGCTTGCCCAGCATGCTTAAAGCCTTAGGTTCAATCCCCAGTCCCCCCATAGGGGAAAAAAAAAAAAAAAAGCATAGAAAATAGAAAACAAGCAAAAACGCAAACCACAAAACTACAAGTAGAAGAAAGAGTTAAATCTAAGATATATAAACTTTCTCTCTCTTTTTTTTTTAACCAACTAAAAGGAAATGTAGTTGTATATTTAACTTTCCTCAGGATGAGAAAAGACTATCTAAGCAGAAAAACCATGAAAGAGAGCCAAAGAAAGGTCAAGGGAGTTAACTCTAAAAACTTTTGAGCTAGTCTATGTTAAATAACATAAACACAGTTAAAAAGCAAGTAGAAAGTAAGAAAAGTATTTGTAAAACCTACAACTTACAAAGGGTAAATTTATGGTTAGAGATCAATAAGAAAAATGTTAACATCTCCATAGAACAGTGGACACAGGGTATGAACAGAATGTTCACAGCAGAAGAAATATAAACAACAAACAGACATGAAAACATGCTGAACTGGGCTAGCAATCAAAGAACTTGACTTTTTTTTTTTTTTTTGTATTTTTTAAATATTTCATTTAGAGAGAGAAAGAGAGGGTGTGTGTGTGTGTGTGTGTGTGTGTAATGAGGGGGTTGAACCCAGGGCCTCACACATGCTTTGCAAGTGCTCTACAACTGAGTTGCAGCCCTAGTCCATTTTTCACTTTTTATTTTATGTCCGGGACTCACTAAGTTACGCTGGCAACCTCTGACCTAGAACTCACCATCCTCTTGCATCCACTTCCTGAGTTGCTGGGATTACAGGTGTGCACCACCGTGCCCAGAAAAGTACTCTAAGTTTGAATGATTTGTTGTTTCTTAATTTTTTTCCCCATCATTGTCAGTTGATAATGTTCAGCCAAAGGATAGGTACTGTCATATTTTCCTGATGGAATTATAAATGGCTGTAGCCTTCTCAAGAAAGCAGTTTGGTCATATAAATTAAAGTGTCTTAAAGTTCATACCCTTGGGCCCAGTTATTTCATTTTTAAGAATATATCCTAAATATGTATTTAGAAATGCTTTGCCTCAAACCTGTTTGTAGTAGCCTTTTCTTATCTTCTCTCTCTTTTTTAAAAAAACAATACTGATATATTAAAATCTCATTCTCCAACAATATGTTCTTTACTGCTGTGTCCTTAGCACAATCACAATGCCTGACAGATACAGGTGGTCCAAAAGTATTTGTGACTTTAAAAATGAAAGAATATGGTCATCCAGGGGAATATTATACAACCATGTTTTTAAAGTACTGCATATTTAAAAACATAGAAAAATGTTCATAATGCATTAAAAATGTATAGTATATGATTAGATGCACAGAATATTCTCTGTGTGTGTTGTCTGAATTCTAAATAACAGGATTATAGGTGATTTTCTATATTTTCTTGACACTTTTCCTCAGTCATTTGTTGTTGTTGTTGTTAGGTGGGGTCAAGTCGGATTTGACTCATAGTGATCCTCATAGGGTTTTCAATGGCTGATTATTTTGGGATTGCTTTGGGAGTGGATTGCCACATCCTTCTCCGGTTTTTGTGGTGCTGGGGATTGAACCGTGGTCCTCAGAGAGTGCAGAGCAACACTCTACCAACTGAGCTAAGCCCCAGCCCCTTCAGTCATTTAGGATGTATGTGGTGATGTGTGTGATAGGCAGCAAATAAAGAGCAAGACCACATAGGCCTTCACTGCTGCCATTTGTAAGAGAATAGGAAGGCAACGTTGAACATTTACATCACATTAGTGAATTTATGTCACTTCTGTGTTCTAAAAAGAAGATATGGTCTTGAAGCAATGGTGATTATAATCTTAAGACACCCCTTTAGGACAAAAAGAGGATGATTACATGAAAAATACAAAGCTCATACTATGTGAATTGCCTTTCTGATAACACGAGAAATTCCTAGATTTCAAGTTCAGTGGATGGTTAAGATTGATAGAACAATAAAGCACCCAGGTATTTTTTTTTCCCCTGAGTAGTATTTTTCTAAGGAAATGAAACAGGGTATATTTTGGCGAGGTGGGGGATAAGAGTTGTGAGAATCCCCAGTATTCCTTAGAAAAGTATTATTAAACTGGCTGTGGTTCAACAAACAGAGTGAGAATGTTGATTGGCATTAATATAAAAATACGTAATTTTTGCTTTTTCCATCTATTTGTAAGGCTTCAAGTGTATGAACAGCTACAATAAAATCCACCCTGTAGATTGATTGTGACCCTAAAAGCTTCTTTTAAACAGTATTAGGATGGAAATTTTTCATCTTAAACAGTGGTTTGGGGGTGTGTGTGTTTTGTTTTGTTTTGAAGAAAGTCCTGAGTAAATCAAAAGGCGTGTTTTGGTAACTTAACCACACTTAATGACCATGAATGTGCTCCTCTACACAGTGCGACCCATGCTTCCACTGGTGCTTACCCTCCTTACCAGCTGAGCCTTTGTGCACAGCGACATGAACTCCCTGGCCTTTTACCTGCTTCCTAAGTGGAACAAGTCTCCACACATCTTGCCTAAGGGTGGCACTATGGTGTGTTGCCATAGGAGAAGGGCATATTTGTGAGCTTTCTTAGGAAGTTCCCGTGCCTTCTCGCCAGTGTCCCCTGCAAATTTTGCTTTCTAAGCCAAGGATGTTGGAAGGGATAAATAATAAGCAGCAAAGCAACGACATCACCTCTCACCTCTCCCCATGGGCACACTACATCCTTCCCAAGTGAAGACTCATTGTCATCTGATTTTTGGTGTGGCTGTTGGATGTAACATGTTCAAAACCAGCCTGAGGCTTTTTCTCGTTTGACAAATTCAGACAGATGTTGGGCATATCCAGTGGAGAGTGAACCTGTTATACTTCATTTTCCAACATCACTGATACCACCCCTTACATTTGGAATTCTCTTTCACTTTTCCGGTGCATGCCTGTTTCACCTCTCCAGGTGGAATTGCAGTGCTCGCCTCTTCTCTTCCATTCGTCTTAGCACCCTCTCCACCCCCAGACATGCTGGGTGCTCTAGGAGGTCCTCACGTCAGAATTGTCCTCATGTGGTGGTTCATCCTTCAGTTCTTTCTCCTTAGTGTCCATACTTAGTTTATGGATTCAGGCCACCGTGCACTTCCTGATTATGGAAAAGGTGGCAGCAATTCTGTTTCCAGCTAAGCTGAACCATTACCTGATCTCTGTGTTTACAGCCTACATTAAGGAGCGTTGGGCCCTCTAATCTCATGGATGATGCACCCCTTCTGATGTCTTTTCTCCAGCAAGATACTTGTTTCCTCTGTCTGGCTTTTTTTTTTTTTTTTTAAGTGCTAACTTTTGCCCTCCAAGATGGAGCTTGGCCACCCAAGGGCACTTTTCCCATTGCTTTCTGGTTAAAGGTGCAGGGTTTTGGCAGAAGAGAAAAGGTGGCAGACAATTAAAATCAGTCACTAAAACCAGAAGTTATTCCAAACGTTGCTTATGTATTCTGCCTGTAAAAATTATGGCTGTCCTTGACAAAGTCACTGCCAAAGGCTGGGCCCTGGAACTTAGATTGTTTATGCAAGTTCATTATTGTTTTGATTTGGATTTTCCTGGGGAAATCATTGTAAACAGTTAAGTTCTCGGACGTACCCCTGCAGTAATAAACATAAACACAGAAATAAATCCTGCAGTAACCCAAATGTAACCCCTGCATCGGAAGTGAAGCAGATGAATGGATGAGTCCATGAATTCTGCCATGGTGGAGGTGAAGAAATCAGGAAGCTCAGGTCGGTCCTGGTCTCACCTCTCGACATACTCTTCATGGCGGCAAGCCAGGAAGCTGTTTCTGCACTCCCGTCAGCAGTGAGGAGAACCACCATTACCTGTTGACTGCTTTTCATGCTGTGCTGTGAAAACTTAAGACAGCATTGGACGTACATTGGATTTAAGCTCTCCAGAAGCAAGGGGCGGTATATATACAAGGCTTCTGTGTCCAAAATGTTCAAGAGTTGTGATCCATCCCCAAAGGCTCAAAAAAGCAGACTTCATTTGGCTTCGTTCTTGTGGTGAAGCCAAAGCTCCCTTCTTTGAGAAACTCTTGCCATTGTTTCAGAAAGAAACAGGAATGTATGTCCAAAAGGCCAAAATAGCCATGGGAAGAGCTGTGACCAGTTTTAACATAGCGACCAATTAGTGAATTAGCATAAATCGTGAAAAGGTGAAGCAGAACTTGTGAAGTCTTGGTTAAAGGACCATTTTCCCCATACAACGTTGAAATGTAGTGCACTACATAATACAGTTAGAGAATCCTCATATAAGTGGCTTTTAATTCCCTCCTAGGCCACAATGGGCTTTTTTTGCATTTTAGATTACGGTGATAATATTTGGGCTAACTCCTGTATAGTACATACTGTGTGCCAGTCCTCAAGTTATTTATACATATTGTCACAGTTGAGGCTCAGAACAGCTCTGTGTGGCAGACACTGTCATCACCCCCAGTTTATGAATGAATAAATCAAGGTACACAGAGGTGAAATAACCAGTTTGAGGTCTATCAGCTGCCAAGTGACAGAGCCTGTATATGATCCCCCAGAGTCTGGCCAAAGAGTCTATTCTTTTTTCTTTTTTTCTTTTTCTTTTTTTCTTTTTTTTTTTTTTTATAGTACTAGGGGTTGAACCCAGGGTCTTGCACATGCTAGGCAAGCATTGTACCACTGAGCTGCATCCTGCAGTCCTTTTTTATTTTTTATTTTGAGACAGGATCTCCCTAAGTTGCACAGACTGCCTCTGGCCTTGAGCTCATGGTCCAGCCGCAGCCTCCCATGGTGCTGGGCTTTCAGGCACGTGCTTCACTGCCCGGAAGTTCCCCTTTCTTTGACTGCTGTCAGGTTCTTTTGCGTCTTGATCACATAAGCAGAAAGTTCAGTGCAGTGGATGCTGTTTTCTAGGAAGAGAATGGAGACTACACATACACAGAAAGAGTGAAGATTCCCTTGGATCACGGGACCTTGTTAGTCATGGAAGGAGCCACACAAGCCGACTGGCAGGTGAGGATGTAAAGTGATACAGATTAGCTGTCTCTGGACAGTTTCTTGACTGGTTGAGGAGTATTCATGTCCAAGTAAACGGGGTAGTGAAAGCAAGTTGCATTAAAGCGAGCAAGACACATTAAAGTGATGTCATCTCTGAGGAGCTTTGATACCTACTGGTAATCAAAATGGGCCTCCGCGGCTATGGTGTCTAGAACTTTCTGTGGTAATGGAGTTTTTTGTGTCTGTGCTGCCTATTATGGTAGCCACTAGCCACCAGTGACTGTCAGCTACTTAGAATGTGACTTGTGTGCTAAAGAACTGAATGATTTGTTTTAACTAGTGTATTTAAATTTAAATAATTCCAGGTAGCTCATGGCTACCATGTTGGATCTCACAGCTCCACAGCAGGGCTAGGCCATTTTTGGGCTGCATCATTTTTAAGGTACGCTTGTTATCATACACCCAGCGTGAGAGTGGAATTTTATTCCTCTCTTCAGCCTCAGCCGTTTACATGTGTTTCAGAGAAGAACATTTTCCATAAGACTTTAGAAAGTTTCAAGCTGCTCATTTAGATAGGGATAAAATGGAAATATTTCCATAGCCTCATAAATGTCATAAATCGCTTTGAACTAAAAATGTGTGTTTGTGTCAGAGTTATTTATATTTCTATTTAGCATCGAGTGCCCAAGGAATACCACTCCAGAAAACCAAGAGTAAACCTGACCTTTCGGACTGTTTATCCAGACGCCAGAGGGCCGCCCTGGTGATGTGAGATCTTTGTGAAGAGCCCTCCGTGAGTGCAGTGTGCTGAGACAGAGCGGTGCCCCCACCAGAAGACCCTTCAAGAAGCTGCTCTACCTGTTCTCATGATGTGGCTGTTTGGAGGACAGTAGCACTTGTTTCCCAGCTCAGGGTCCTATTAAACGCAAGCTACTGGCAGTCTGTGTAGGTGATAGGTCTGCTGTAGAAACAGTTATTCTGAAGCACATCTCAAAATCAAGCATTATCTTCAGGCAAATTAAAAACTGCTATGGCTGGGTGCACAATCGCTGTTTTCCTCCTGCCCTTCCCCTTTTAATTTGAAGAAATACAAATGGCCTTGTGCCTCTCGGAAAATCTGCACGTGTTTCTTCCTTGTGACGTTAGCGAAGTGGAGATATAAATATGTGTCAGTGAGGCTGGAGCCTACGGTAGGCAGACAGCTGCTCAAACCCAAACAGAGGTGGCTTCACGGGGCTCTGCTGCAGTCTGCCTTGACTCCTTAACATCTTGGCTTGTGTACTGTAATGGAAAGCTACATATTCAGGGGACGCTGTGTTTAGCTGAGTCTTGCCCGGAAACACGGAAAGGCTCCAGGCCTCCAAATAAAGAGGGAAGGCGGTGTGCCTGCACCTCTCGTAATACAAGAGAAAACTGCCCCTTTAATGGCAGGAATAGCAGCGTTGGTGGGAGAAGTAGAAGCCTGAAATTGTGGCTGAAGAGCACAGATGCCCCGTTAGTGGCAGATGTTCCACATAGATTAGTTCCCTCTAGAGAATTACTTGAGTCACTTAGACCCAGGCAGATGGCAGAGGGGGCAGTCCTGCAGGGAATAGATCGGTGACCTCATGGCTGTCCTCACCTTAGATTCCGCAGCCCCGTGACTGAGGCTGTCTTCTGACTCAGTGTTCCCTTATCCCCAAGGTTCAAGGGTTAGTCTGTGATGTCACCAAGGTTCCCAAAACAGAACACAGTGGCTGCCCCTTGCTGCATCATAAAAGCACGTGCCTTCCTGACCTCGTCACTCGGGAGCAGTGTGCCTCGTCGACTCCAAACCCAAGAGAAAGACAGTGAATTTAAATGGCTGAAAGTAGGACATGAGCGTTCGAGTCTCTCTTTCTGCCTGACGGAAAAGTTTACAGTGCCACCTTGGTTTTTATCCTGTTTCTTTCTATTCCATACTGTAACATTGATGGTCCCCATCATCATGGTAAAGTGCCAGAGGCTGGGCAGGCTCTTACCAGGGCTCACATGGAACCAGCCTGACCAGGCTCTCTTCTCTGACAGCCTTTCAGGCTCCTTGCAGTGAAGTCTGTATTTTTTTTTCTAATATGTATAGGTCCTTTCTGTAAGAAATACTAAATGCTGCCTACTACGTGAGCAGAGCAGCAAGCCTTCCTAGGTAGAAGATACGAATCACCATCAATATGAAATCATGAAATAAGCCCTCTATTTAATTCCTGTTTTCCCATTAAAGCCAACAAAACCTGGCTATTGATTATTAGTTTGATGCATGACACTGGGAAGTCCCTTCTCTGTTCATTCCAAATGAATAGACTGGCAGGTGCTTGTAGGTCTTTCAGTACGTGCCCCAACCCCCATGCAGGGTCGCATCTCCCCTCGCGTTAGCTGTACGGTACGTTTGATCTCTCCATTCAGCACACTCTTGTCTATCCGGCAGACAGATTCCTTCTCTCCAGCAGACGGCTTGGGCCACCACCTGGGTTTCTCAGTCTGAGAGCAGCCAATCATGGCTGTCACTCCTTGCAGTTACTGCAGACTTCATATGCCATGACTGCCATTTAGTTTCCCTTCTGAAATGTCAAGTAGAAACTTGGCATGGAGTAAAACTGCAGAGCTTAGGAATGGCCAGGAATTCCAGCCCATGGCAAAGGCGAGCCGTGCTCAGTGACTGCACCAACCTGGTGCTGTGTTTTACTGGTAGCAGACCTTACCTAGGGATTGGGGTGAAGATATTTTTGCTAGCATTACACGTAACGCACAGGAAGCAAATAGAACAGCTGTAGCATGAGGTAAAACAGGTTTTGGTTTTTTAGCAGCCTGTAGGCACTGTCCTAAGAGCTTTTATACATAATCCCTAATCTTGCCCACAGTGCTGCAAGAAAGACTTCCCACTGTAGAGATGAACAAACTGAGTCTCCAAAAGTTTAAATAGTTTCATAGGAGATGTAGTGGCAGAGCCAGATTTTGAACCATAGATTCATCGCTAAGCCAGTGGGCCTTTTGCTCTGCCATGCTGAATTGAAGCAGAATTGTCTGCAGGGAATCTCTGGGAGCCTGAGCCTCAGGACTTGTTCCAGTAGAGCTGGCCACAGCCAGCTACAGGTCACCTGTTTGTCCCCTCTTTTGTTGTGCATCAGGACTTGTGTTCACATCTCACTTCTCCTTAATCAACATTAGCATCTCCTAAGCAGAAAGTGCTGGGGTTTAGCTCAGTTGGTAGAGTGCTGCTCTGCATGCTCTGAGGCCCTGGGTTTGATTTCCAGCACTGCAAAAATGGGAGAAGAACCTGGCAGCTCACTCCTGAAACGATTAGCCATTGAAAACCCTATGAGCAGCAGAGAATCATTAACATAGTGCTGGGCCTGACACAGTATTGGGGAATATTTCATTCTGCTGTCCAGAGTGTCACTATGAGTTGGACTCAACGACACCTAACAATAATATGCCGAAACTGTACTGTTTATTGGACTAGCAATTGGCCATTTAACTGGAGAAGCTCACTTTAAGGGGACAGAATTCAATTTCTGTTGAATTTAAAAAGATTCTCAACCAACATTCCCAGCCCGTGTTTCCTGAATGGCTTTGAAACTTCCACACATGGGTGAATTTTTTCCCCCTCTGCGGTGCTGTCATTCTCTGTGAGTACATCTGGGGGCCCTAAAAGTATGAGACCTCTTCCTAACACTTTCAACACCATTACTGTAGTCAACAGGCAAGAGACAGTCAGGCTCCACACTAGGAGCGCCTTGACCACAGGCAACTTGCCTCAAAGCGAGAGTCTGAACAACGTAACGCTTAAGGTCAGATCGGACTCCCAGGACTGAAGTCAGGTTCTACGTGGATCCATGTTGCCTAAACCTCTAGCTCAGCCGATGATTCCTAACCAGTTTGGGTCACAGCTAATGAACCTGCCATGTCCTTGGCTCTCCCACTCCCTGCTGCCTCCATGGCTGCTTTGACCCTGCCTGGTGCATGGCAAGTCTGTTGGGACCCTTCTGTCCCTGGCACCTGCTCCTGAATGACGTAATGGCGACCTGGAAAGAGTTAAGTAGGCCCTGCAATGAGTAGAGCGCTCCTGTTGGAGGGTTTCAGAGAAAATCCCCACATGATGGGTTCCTGCCCTGCTGGGAATATTTCTTCCTGAGCTCTGGCAGCTTTTTCTTGGCTGCAGAATATGTAAGATCCACTTTGCCTTTTCTGGTCATAAACACTTGTAGTGTTGAATCTGAAGTCTTGATTATTTTTTTTAACTGTGCCTTTGAAAAAGCTGAATGTTTCCATAGTGATGCATTCTGTTTGTTTAAATCTTCACTTATACATTATTCCACCTACCTGCACCCCTCCAACGGACTAATTTACAACTGCCTTTTCCCCCTTCCATTTTCTCTTTGGAAGAAACCCCTATATGAGAGAGCTGACAAATTTGTGCTGTTGCAATCCATCATTAGATAGGATTCCTGTGTCTGGGCGTCTATAGGCAAATGACATTGATGTTTGTTTATTAAAGTGGAACACGTGCTGTTACCAGCTGGTTTAGTAGTTATAAGCACCTCCCCAGCCTTTGACCAGAGCCGCCTGCTGGGCTGGCCTATTTGTTAGTGTTAAAGCCCTGGCCAGGGCAGTGTCAGAGAGCAGAGGTGGGAAACCTGGTAGATCTGGCAGCCCATTTACGCCAGCACTATGGAGGGACAAGAGTTTTCTCTGATGAGCCCTCTTGGAGCTGGCAGAGGTGTGTATGTGTGACATCATTCCAAGATTGGTTTCTATGCGATCACTCCCCCACACGGGAAGGATGAGGTCACTCTCAGCACAGATACAGCCCCTGTACTCATGTGGCCTCCGGAGTATCAATGTGTCACTGCTCAGGCACGGCCCTGGCCAGGAGCGCATTGACTGACTCTTGGCTCTGGAGGCGACTCCTGATGTCTGAAAGGGGTTGGAAGGTTAGGGACTGTGGCCCGCTGACTCACGATCTGAGTTATTCCTCAAAGCAATCCCAGGGGTTGTGTGTTTTTTCTAAAGGCATGTCGAAATCGATTTAATGGACGCTAGGCTCCAGTGTCGTTGGTGGGCTCGGGGAGCCCTGTCCGCGGGCTTTGATGAGGTCCAGGCCTGATGTTCCCCAAGCCCAGGCCCGCGGCTGGCAGCCCCTGCCGCCGAGGTGGCTGCCACAGAGCCTCTTGGGGCCGCAGGGCTGCGCTTTCTCTGGCAGCTGCGGCAGAGACGCGGGGCGCTAAGCAGGAGGAAGTGGTGGGCCGCGCGGGCGCTGGAGGGCCGCGTGACCGGGGTGCAATTAGCCGCCCACGGCAGGAAGGGCGTGGGCGGGCACTCGCGAGTGACGCGTGGCGCCCGCGAGGGTCCTCAGCCAGCGGCCGTGTCCCGCGCCGCGCAGCCAAATGTCCCGGCAGCGCCAAACGCACTGGCCGCCCTGCCCTGGCAAGAGGCTGCGGCGCGCGTCCTGCCGCAACCCCTCGCACCCTGGGAAGCCACGGGACGCTCTGATGACCAAGGCTGACAGCCTTCCTGCCGTGGCATACGGGACGCAGGCCTCTGCCACCAGCTCCGCACTCGGGAGAACGGGGGCTGGGACGGGATCGCGCAGGAAGGGCATCTCCCCGCTCCCAAGCGCTTCCGGGCTGTACCCACTCTGCTAAGGAATGTTTGTGGGATGGCGAGTGAAGGGTGCCTGGGGGACTTTCCACGCGCTGGCCCAGGGGTGTTCCCACTGCGGGGACCACCCAGGCAGGATGGGAGTGGGGGCTCCCTCCCTCCCTCCCTTTCCCGGGCTGTTCCATCTGCAGCTGTATCAAAGGATCAGCCACCACTTTGTTCCCAGCACTCCCTGCTGAGCTTAGCCTGTAGCCTCTGTTCCCCCTGGGGGGAGAGGAAAGGGGACAGAGCCAGCCTAAAGGGAGAAACCAAGGAGGAGGTGGGCCAGAGACAGCTGTGAGCCTGTGTGCGCATTGCTCTTTGTATCCCTGAAGCCTTAAGGGTGACCTAGGGACTGCTCTTCCCACTGAACAGAGAAGAGAAGACGGAGGGAATGAGGCAGCACCGGGCGAAGCCCTATGCCTGAGTTCCTTCTGCCAGTCTGAGTGATCTGGTGAAAGAGGGAACCTGGGAGGCACACAGGAGCCCCAGAAGGTCACAGCAACTTTGGAGGCAGCAATCCAAGTCAGATGGCTTGAAATGCGGCAAGGGACCCTGCCTGCCGCAGCTTGAGGGAGCATGGTCCAGCAGGATGTAGTTCAGGCCACGCTCTGCAGGCACTGGCCAGGGGCTGTGGCGGGCAAGAGTGGCCGCCGTTACCTTTGCCAGGGGACCTGCTCCTCTTCCAGTCACAGTGCTTCCCGCAAGTACAGAATCGGGGAGCAGTTCTGACACCCCAGCACTCCCCTCCCCTCCAATCTGTTAGACCTACTGCAAAGCCCTTGTGGGGTGTGAGGTGGGGAGAGTCTCCACTTGGTCAGGTCCTCCTGGGCTGGCACCCCTAGTTCTGCCCTAAGCCTTTCAGCCTCAGTTGGCTCAGCTGTGAGATGGACACAGACACAGCTTCCTCACGGGGGCTTGAAAAGGATGATGTCATGCATGCCCATTGCCTGATGGTAACATGCTTAGTATCCAATTCCTTTAAGTGCAATATTTCACATATCCTGCTGACCCCACCCTTAACCCTTTTGCAGGGTGGGTGGTCCCTCTATGGCTGATGGATGGCCCCAGGACCCTGCCTTCCCCTGGGTGAGCTTCCCTAGTGCACACGCCTCTGTCGGAGTCAGTGAGGTTATAGATGAGGCGACCTTCCAGAGGAAGGCCAGAATAAAAACTGTGCACCAGCGGGGCTGATCTTACCAGGATCCGACTGCACTTAAGCCCTCCTCAGAGGTCCCTGAGCTCAGGCTGTGAGAGCTCCCAGATGCCAAAGTGGCCTCTCGCTGATTCTCAGCTGGCTCTTGGCAGCCCCACCATATGCTCCCCAGGTAATTGGCCTCCTAATGCCCCGTCCCTGGCTGGAGTCCAGCAATCCACCACCTCCTGCCCTTGAGGCCAGTTCTTGATGTCTCCCAGCCCTGTAAGAGAGCCAACCCACAGACCAGAGACGGAGGCACGCCGCACCACGCACATCGTTTGCTCGTGCTCCTGGACCATTTCTAAATCCCACACAGAATGCCTTGGCCTGGAAGATGCAACAAGATTGCCAGGCTGCAGTTCTGTTCATGACCAGGACTTTTATGTCCAGAGATTGCGTGTCAGGCGCCGTGGGGGACAGATAAAAGACACAGTCCCTTCCATTACAGATGGAAGTAAACCAATGTGATTTATTTTCTTCTGCCAAACTAGTTTTTTCTCCTCACCACAAAAGGAGCGTTATTCTTTGCAAGAAACTAGAGAAAGATCAAAAGAAAAATCACTTTGTAACTTCATAAGGCAGAGATGATAAGTCTTCACATTTTGCAATATGTTTTCTACACATTTGTGTACTTTCAAAAAGTGTGACATCAGACTGAACTTACAGGCTTGTAGCCTTTTCCTGCTTATGTACATTGTTGATGTTGTTAGGTGCCGTGGAGTCGGTATCCAATTCATAGCGACCCTGTGTACAACAGGCCAAACGGTATTGTCAGTGCTTCTCTGCTGTTCATAGGGTTTTCAATGGCTGATTGATTTTTGGGAGTGGGTTGCCGGGTCCGTCTCCCAAGCCTACACAGCACCTGGTGTTCCCAGGCAGTCTCCCATCCAAGTACCAACCAGGCCCAACCCTGCTTAGCTTCTGAGATCTGATGGGATCAGACACCACAGGGCTACAGCTGCAGGCTACTTATGTACATTAGTGCATGACATTAGTTATTGTTTGATAACATCACTGAGTGGCCACATACTCTTGTGGATGGTTGTGTCGTTATCGAGGAGTTTCCGCGTGTTGGCTGTTGAGACTGTTGTGGATGGTGGTGGTGGTTTGCGTCCAGTGACCGTTCTGATTTGGAAATCATGGAGTGGATGGTGCGAGGCAGGGTGGAGCTGAAAGCTCAGACGTGGGCGTCATTCAGACCTCCCGTCAAACGATAACAAGAGCAGCTAACACTTTTATAGAGGCGGAGTATGTGCTACACACTGTGTGAAGTGCTTTACATATATTCACACCTGATGTGCCGATCCTCACAGGAGCCTGGAGACAGGTACTATTTCCATTCCCACTTTACAACTGAGGAAACAGAGGCAGAGCTCCTCTGCTTAGCAGCAGCGGAGCCACGTGCACATCTGTGATTGTTTCTGAGAATAAATTCCTAAAAGTAGGGTCGCAGGCCCAGGTCTTAAAGGCTAAGCATGTTTTTTAAGTCTTTGAATACATAATGCAAATGCCTTTCCAGAAAGGTGTGTCACTCGCTTACCTGTGGTGTCGGAGCATATCTGAGAAACTCCTGTCCTGTGTTCAGCATCAGCTGTGTACCAGGCCCCACCCTCAATATTCCAGAAGCTTCTCTACCTGAAGGAGGAACTGCCGTGGGCCTGGTGCCAAGGAAGCAGGGACTCAGTACATCACAGCCTTGTTGTTACGTTTTATGTCGTTTGTTCAGAAAACAAGACCCACAGCTGAAGAATCGCGATACTAGTGGGAAGTAGTATGAGGGATGAGGGGCTCTGACAAGAGCTGGCAGAATAGGCAACGTAATGTGGGGTGGTGGTCAGGGAAGGCTTCATGGTGGAAGAGGTAGTTGGAGAATGGGGAGGAGGACTATATATAGTGACGACCATAGGTTCACACGCAGGGCAGGACCGTGGGAGGCTGGCATCCAGGGCTTGTATGGAGGTGTCCAGCTGGAGGAGATGGCAGGAGAGGAGGATGGGCTATGTGGAGCAGGAGGGGCCATTGAGGGCTGGAGGGTGGATTTTAGGATAATGTACCACGCAGTGGCAGGAGCCCAGAGCGAGGTTGCTGTGTGGCTGGGGGCACCTCTGGGCATGGTGCTCTGGGAGATGCTGGGTTTCTGGTGCTGGGGACAGCCTTCCTTCCCAGGGAGCAAGAGAAAAGCAGACTTGGGCTCTGCCTCGAGGGCAGAGTGTCAGCGTTACTCCTGGTGCGGCGGGATGGGGACCTCGGCTTGTACCCCGGGCCAGTCTGACTGCTCCATCCTCGCTCACAAGGGTGGGTTTGGCCGGCAGGAGGCCATCTGCCTCCCCAACCTGGCTCAGACCTGCTTCCAGAAGGTGGCCGCTGGCCCTTCCTGGCTGCCTTCCCACCTGGGCAAACAGCATGCACTTGCTGGGTGGGTGGCAGGTGTGGAGCTGGGCAGGAGAGAGGACCCACTCCCCTTCCCCCAACGCACTTCCTTCTCCCCAGCTCCCCTAGCACAAGTGGTCCCTCGCTTCTGGGAAAGAGAGCCAGGGGGCTGGTGCCCTGCATGTGCTTATAATCTCAGGGGCCCAGGAGGCTGAGGCAGGAGGATCGCGAGTTCAAGGCCAGAGGCAGCCTGAACAATTTAGCGCGAACCTGTTTCAAGATAAAAAGTAAAAAAAAAGGGCTGGGGGTGAAGCTCAGTGGTGGAGCATTTGCAAAGCATGTGTGAGGCCCTGGGTTCAACCCCTAGTACTGAAACAAAAAGCGGGGCTCAGGGGAAGAGCGTGTGCGGGCACCAGGGCCCCGGACAGGGCGGGCAGGGCCTTTCCAGCACTCCCCCCCTGGGAGCGGAGAGGAGCCGACCTTCCCTCCTTGCGGTGGAAGTTAGGCATTGGGTCCCCCACGCTGTCCTCTCCTAGAGCCCAAGACGCTTCAGAGGAAAGGCCGCCAGCAACCTGCTGGGCAGCGGGTGCTGTGGTGGAAAGGGCAATGTCCCCCAGCTCCTCCACCCACTGCTGGCTGCCTTTGGCACACTTCTGAGCCTGTATGCCAGGGTCGCTGCAAGAACCGAGTGAGACACTGTCTTAGAACAGCAGCTTCTCACCCCCCACTGACTCCCTCCCTGTGGAGGAGCAAGTAGAGGTGAAGAACCCGGGAACCGACACTCGAGTGTTCGGGTCCCAGCCCCGCCTCTGCCTGGCTTGCGGCCTCAGCAAAGTTCTTCCCATTGCTGAGCCTGTCTCCTCAACAAAACCTTGGAAATAGCAGTCTCTGTCTCAATAGTCCTCACGGTGATGTGACAGGTGCACACTGCTTTGCTTCCATGCCAGGCCTGAGGGAGGCACTCAGGCCAACCTCATTCCTTTAGCACCTAGCCCCTGTATGGCCCTCTGAGGAAATGGCTGGAGCAATGGCAACTGTTGCTGTTTAAAAAGAGAAAGGGAGAGGCCTTGCCCAGGCAGAGCAGTGTCAGGGCCAGGCCGTCCTCAGCTGGGGGTTCCGGGCCTGCTCCATCCCCCAACATGTCCTGAACATGGAGACAGCAGGTGCCCCTGGTCTCCATGGGCAACCAGGGAGGATCACGGTTAGGGCTGCAGGGGGGAGACTCAGGACCCTGCAATGGGCCAGCAGCTATTCACGAGGCTGTGTATCCTGCCCCAGGGCTGGCCTCAGAATGTCACATGACAGGGCACCGTTTCAACTCTGATTCTTAGAACCCATTAAAATATTCACTGTCTGTAAGGGGCTAAGGGTTACCACATTATGTTCTCATAAATCTGATTGGGACCTCACAACTCCCGCACCCTCCCACTAAGGATAGGACCGGCAAGTCCCGGAGTAGTGAAAAGAACTGTCTAGCAAGCACCGACTGGGCGTCCAGGCAGGCAGCCTTGAGCCGCTATTTATTTCCATACTGTTACCCAGTACCAGGCCCTGTGGAGGTCACTTTGGCAGGTGTGTGCAGTGCCCACAGCACCTTCTTCCTGCCCCGCCCCCACCATGGTGAATTACCCAAAGGTGGACTTGAACCAGGATAGAGTCAGCTATGGGCGGGGCACTTCAGTCATCAGGGGCTGCTGCTCCAGGGCTGCCTGCCCAGAACTCTGCTTCCCTCCAGGTTCCCGGCTCCATAGCCACAACCTCTGTCACATCAGCTCTCAGCAGCTGTGGAATGTGGGCCTCTGAGAGCCCCAGTGACTGCCCAAGGCCCACAGCGCTGGGGGAGAGGCCCTTTGCTGGGCTGCCCTGGGCAGCAGGGAATTGGGCGAGCCTGGGCGAGCCTCTCACCGGCTGCCTTCTGCTCTGCATGCCTCCAGCCAGGAGATCTTCCTTCCAAGGCAGGGACTTCCTTCCTTCCTTCCGTCCCTCCTTTCCTTCCTTCCTTTCTTCCTTCCTTCACTATGTTGGCTAGACTGGAGTCAAACCCCTGGAATGGTGCCATCCTTCTGCCTCAGCATCCCAAGTAGAGACTTGTACTTTCACTTGGGGACACAAGAATGTCACTGGGGCTGGGGCTTGCTTTACAGAATATGGGATTCTGGCTCATGGCTCAATGTTGTTGTTTTTAGGTGCTGTCAAGTCGGTAAGTGACTCATAGCAGCCCTACGTACAACGGGCGAAATACTACTGTCAGTGCTTCTCTGCTATTCATAGGGTTTTCTGTGGTGGACTGATTTTTAGGAGTGGGTTGCCAGGTCCGTCTCCCAAGCCTACAGCTTCTGGTGTCCCCAGGCGGTCTCCCATCCAAGTACTAACCAGGCCAGACCCTGCTTAGCTTCTGAGATCTGATGGGATCGGATGCCACAGGGCTACGGCTGCAGGCCATGGCTCCACAGAGGCAGAGAAACTCTTCAGGATCAGAGGCTGCCAGCCCAGGCTTCAGGCTTTACTGGCTGGGGGATGTCCCTGGATTTCAGTTTCCCTGTCTGCATAAGAGGAGGAAGTGTCAATGGACTTCCTCCAGAGAACTGTCTTCACAAGAGATAGTGAGGCTTAGGATAAAGGCCAAGACTAGGTTTCATCCTGACTCTTCCCTGCCTTGTTGTTTGCTGTGTGACCTTGATCCAGTTCCCTCCCCTCTCTGGGCCTCTCTGTCTTCAAATCTAAAGACAGCAAAGATATACTTGCTTTACTGAGGTCATAGAGGAGAAAGTACTTTGCCACAGATTGTACGGAATTTTATCCTCTGCTGCCTAGTGATTCTCAGTCCCAGTGGTCCCAAAAAGGGGACACTCAGGGCTGCCCGAAAGCCTGAGGGAAGGACTGAACCCCGGAAGCTGGTCTGGGAACAGGCCCTTGGCAGGGAAATGGGCTCCCATTACACCACTAGCAAGCCAGGCCCACAGGATTCTCAGATTTCCCTGGGCTCCCTTTCCTCAGTGTCCCCAAGAATCTCCCTGCCTCCTACTCTAGCATTCCCTGGGCCTCAACCTAGGAGAGGAGGCCTCAGGAGCAGCGCCACCCCGCCAGCCCTGCAGCCTGCCTGCCGGCAGCTGGTGTCCCACCGCCCCATGGACAGTGAGGCGCAGACC
Source organism: Pedetes capensis (assembly GCA_007922755.1). Classification (NCBI taxonomy): domain Eukaryota; kingdom Metazoa; phylum Chordata; class Mammalia; order Rodentia; family Pedetidae; genus Pedetes; species Pedetes capensis. The sequence goes on along the minus strand of VMDO01013158.1, from coordinate 2,286 downwards.
AGACAGCGTGCTCATCGCAGCCTGCAGGGCGCCACCAGAATCATGGAGACTGAGGGTCTCGCTTAGGGACGTGACTGGGTCTCCCCGGCTTCTTCCTCTCTTCCCGTCCCTGTGCCTGTGTTCACCTCCGTCTGTCTCCCCCCGCACCGGCTCGTGCATGCCGATACCCCTTCTCCCCCCCCCCCCAGCATGCTGGGGATCGTCATGGCAACCCTCCAGCAAAATCATCAAAACACTTTATGCTCACAGTTGTTCCACGCGCAGTGCTGATTGTGAGCGAGGAGAAGCCGTTGGGAGGATGGTAGGGCGGCGCAGGTGGAGGCGCCACGGCGAGGGCTGAGGGCGGGGCCTCCCGAGTCGCACGTTTTCACCCCCCCACACACACACCCCACAGTGGCTGCGTCAGAAACACCCAAAGTCCAGACTGACCCAGACAACACCGCCCGCTGTAACCATCACTGCCCTGAGTGCGAGGAGCCCCGGGAGCCACCCTGGGGCTTGCCCAGCTCACCAGGGCTCTGGCTGGAGGCAGGTCTGGGCCAGGGTGGTGCCCAGCAGCAGCAAGCGCCCTGACCCCCTTACCCAGCCCTGGAGAAAAGCACAGCAGGACCTGTGAGCCCCGCCACCCAGCCTGGGTCCTGCAGCCAGGACGTGTGTCCGCCAGCGCTCTGGCCTCCCTAGACCCCAGGCGGACTCCCCTCCCCTCCCATCCCACCCAGGCCCAGGGCACGGAAGCTCCTTGGAAACGGAGCCCTGCTGACAGCTAAAGAACTACTGGGTGCTTTTTTTAAACCCTGGCTCGGCCCCAGAGCCAAAGTGTGGGCAGGGACAGTGGAGGAGGTGGTGGCACAAGCCCCTCCCCGTCTGCTGCCATCTTCCTGCCCCATCTGCTCCCCCAGGGCCCCTCGGTGGAGGGCAGCCTTCCCAGCAGCCCAAGGAGCCGCAGCTACTTCCTGCCAATGGGTCCCTCATCCCATGTCCTCTGGAGGATTCTAGAATATCAGGGCTAGTGCGGCCCAGCAAATTGGAGTCTGGCCTCCATGCCTGACAGACAGGGAAACCGCAGGGCAGAGATGGGAAGCAACTGGTTCAAAGCCATAGAATCATGGGTGGTGGAGCTGATGCCACAGTCCACCCATCTGACTTTTGGTCCAGTGCTGTTTGCACCAGCAAAGAGGCCTGGGGATGGGGTGGGGTGAACAGTGAGCAGCAATTCATTCATTCATTCATTCCTCCCTCCTTCCCTCCTTCTCTCCCTCCTTCCCTCCCTCTCTCTATTCCTCCCTCCCTCCCTCTCTTCCTCCCTCCCTCTCTTCCTTCCTTCCTTTCTTTTCCAATACAGTTTTTTGTTGTTCTGTTTTGAGACTGGGTCTCACTATGCAGCCGGGGTTGGCTTGGCGCTCACTATGTAGACCAGGTTGACCTCCAACTCACATTGATCCTCCTGCCTCAGCCTCCTGGGTGCTGAGATTACAGATGTGCCCATGCCCACTGTGAGCAGCAATTTCTAAGTCAGGCAGACCTGGCTTTAGTTCTGGCTTCAGCCCTGAGGCCTCATCCGCAAAGTGAGGATGGTACTAGAAGCCCTCTGAGGACTCTAGGAGGACGGTTTAGATGAGGCCAGGTGCAAAAACCACAGCAGGCCCCAGCCACGCTCATGGTAGGATCTCAAACAATGACATTTCTGTGTCCCTCTATAGACCCAGGGCCCCCGCCCTGCTGAGAAGAGGACAATCCTGTATACCCTCCAATGGCCAATCCTGCCCTGAGTGCCCAGGTGTGGCAGGTAGCCTGTGCTGGGCAAGTGGACATTGGTGCCACCCAGGGCTCCTAGTTCCTGCCAACTCAGCCAGCCCAGAGGGCAGCAGGGAAGGACCCCAGGCCTGGGCAGCCCCAGTGCCCCCACCCCCTGCTCTGCCTGTCCCTCCCTCCCCCAGCACTTTACAGAGCAGATGACCTTGACCCTTTGGAGGAAGGATAGACATGGGGGTCTGTTGAAAGAGGAGTTGATGTCCCCACTGGACCACCTTTGGGCACAGACAGTAACACCCATGTGGGGCACTTCTGCCCCGACTTCTGCCCTGGAGCCAGGGCTGGGAGCTCACCGTGGCTGGCCGGGCTTCCTCTTTTGAAGTGAGTCAGGCAGAGATAGGAGCCGCCAACCCCAGCCGCCTTGTTTCTTGGAGCCTTTCCCTGACGTTTTCTCCACCGCGCTGAGAGACCGGGAAGGTTTGGGCATGAGGTCACGGGAATAAAAGGCACTTGGACTTCTTCCCTGACACATGC